>VZTF01005462.1:75450-302141 GCA_013397755.1 Cnemophilus loriae | reverse complement strand
GCTCCTGGAGTGCAGAGACACCAGCAAAGGGGAGAGGCTGCTGCTGCTCTCAGTCTGTACCTTGAGCAGGGCTGGCATTCTGAGCCAGGATTGGCAGGAGCTGCCGAGGAGCTCCAGCGCTGAATATCGGCTCTTGGTTTTCTTCAGCCTCACCAAAGTGTGCTGGAAGGCAAGTTCAGCTTGTCCTGTTTAATGTCAGGTCATCCCTGTTTTCATTTTAAATTTTCAGTTAAAACACAAACAAACTAACTAACAAAAACCACCCAAAAAAAAAAAAAGTGGAAGTGGGATTATACAGAATGTAGAGAAAAATACCAGTTACATTATTCACCAGGTATTACTAAAACATCAGATAATTTACTGAAATGACAATATTTTAATGCCATCTGCAGCATCTACTTTGACATAGGATGTCAGGAAACACCCTATAAATGATTCAAAATTCCTTCTCCTTTTCTCCAGAAATCAAACAGTCCATTCCACAGGTTGCTGATCCTGAATGANCCCCAAAAAAAAAAAAAGTGGAAGTGGGATTATACAGAATGTAGAGAAAAATACCAGTTACATTATTCACCAGGTATTACTAAAACATCAGATAATTTACTGAAATTACAATATTTTAATGCCATCTGCAGCATCTACTTTGACATAGGATGTCAGGAAACACCCTATAAATGATTCAAAATTCCTTCTCCTTTTCTCCAGAAATCCAACAGTCCATTCCACAGGTTGCTGATCCTGAATGAATATTCTAATTCCTGATAACAAACATTTCATCCAAGTGGTTTCCATTCAACACTCCTGACAGGGTTTCTCATGAGACACCCTCCTGGAAACTAAGCTGTCAAAGCATAAGAGGAAAGGTCCTCTAAAGTATTAAGAACTGGTTAAAAGATAAGAAATAAAGGGTAGGAATACATGGACTGCTTTTCTATTGAAGGGAAGCACTCCAAGGCTTTCAGCTGGGATTTGTACTAATCAGCACATCATCAGAGATCCTGGGGGTTCGTGTGTAGTGGCAATAAAAAAAATTATCAGGATAGTCCAACTGAAAACTGAAAAGCTTAGACCTTAAACTCACAGAACTAATAAAATAGCAGATAAAATTTGGTACTGAGAAGTCCAAAGTAACACTCAGGGCAGAATATTAAAACAGGAGAAAAGCAACAAGAATGCCCAAAATAGAAGGAAATATCACAGATTTGGAGTCTTTGGCTTAGAAAATAAATGAAAGGCATGCGCGTGATGGAAGCAGATAACATCATAAACAATATAAAGGAAAAGCATCAGGAATTATTACTTTACTGCTTTTCAAGATGGCTGTGCAGGAATATAACCAGCAATCTTACTGGTGAGTACATTTAACAGAAAGAAGAGGGAGTTCTTTTCCACAAACTGTAAAATTAATTTGTGAAACTCATCGCTACAAGACTTTTAGAAAATAAAATTAAACATGGATTCAAAATGTGATTAAACTCTTTAAGGAGAAGCATATTCGTGGCTGCTAAAAGCAAGTCTGTTCAAATCTTTTGTCAGAGAGACTGAATTATTGAGCACAGCAGGGAAAGCATTTCCCTGAGCATTCCTCTTGCTTGTGCTCCCTCCTTGGTCACTCTCAGAGACCAAGAACAGAACTAGGTGGGCTTCTCCTGTAACCTTCCTGCAGAAGTTTTCAGTGGCTGTGAAAGGTGCAGCACAGAATAGCTGCTCATCAGTTTTCCTGGTAGGGCTTTTTTCCATGTCTCACACACCAGGCAGGTGCAGATTCCACGTCTCTGTCCAGGGGTGCTCATTAACTTCTGGTGGGCCGGGCAAGCAAATCCAGCCTTTCCCTTCACAAACGTGTGCAACCAGCTGAAGACACAACAATCACAGATATGGACACCAGCTACATCGTCGTGCCCTTTGTTTGCTTTCTGAATTTATTGTTATCCTATAGACTTGACCGATAGAGATTGAATTGAAAAGACAAAACAAAATTAGTTTCCTAAAATCAAGCACATGGGGGAAAAAATCAAAAGTCCAGAGTGGACTTTGCCTGTTTAGTTTTGTTTTGTTTTTATCTCTGGTAAGGGAAAAAGAGATTCAGGCAGTAGTGTCAGAATGTGTGCCATTCACCTGTGACTGAGGTTTTCTCTTTTCCCTTGTGCAGGAATATGTGACTGATCTTATTCCTAAATGGCCTTTCAGAAATTATATTTAGGGAGAAATCTCTTTGATTGTGAATTAGGGATTAGCATAAGGGGATTTTTTCTGTGGCTGGAAGATGATGCTGTATTTCCCAGTGCAGAGCTTCCACGGTAAGTCTGTGTTTTGCAGTGCTCGCCAACACTGACAGGTGAAGCAAACCCATCCACTGGCCCCAGAGGCCCTGACATGGAAAGGCATTTGGGAGTATTCCAGCAGGTGGGAGCAGTGAAGCTGAATGCTCATGCCGTGGCTCTGGAATAAGAAAAACCGGGAAAGGAAAGGGCTCTGCTGACCTTCCTAATGGCTGCATATTTAGCCTGAATTTAGACATTTTCTAATGTGGGTTTGGCGTTTATTTTTTGCTTGGTTATGATCTTTCCAGTCATTTGCATTTGTGGATTTGTGAATGTGCAGCTGATTGTCTTCACTTGGGGTCCTCCTCTGGCCCTGCTTTCCCTGGTTGCTCTGCTGATGCCCTTTGCAGACACGGATGGGGTTGGGCAGACTCAGGCAGGGGCTGTGGGAGGGCACAGCCCTGTCACTGACTGGAAGGTCACACCATAGGAACGGGCTTCAAGGAGAGCAGGAGGTGAGGACAGCCCTTCGCATCCCATCCCAGCTTCTTTATGCGAGATGGGTGTATTTTCCTCCTTTCTTTTGTTATGCAAAGTTTATCTCATTTTCTTCAGTTTAATTAAATCCTTTTCTTTGTGGAACTGTCAAAATCTGTCTCTGCATCTCCAGCTTCAAGAGAATGAAAATCACTGGCTAAGAAATCCTTTGTAGCTTCCAATTGTAAATAGACCAGCAGATCCTGTTGTCAATTCCTCTCAGGTCTTGTGTTTGTTGCTGCCTCATATAAAGTTGGCCACCGCATGTAAAGGAGGTTCATACACTGATCTCTTGATTTCTCTGCTGATGATAATTGAACAAATATTAAGCATATCAGTGCTTCAAATAAAATACCATCAGCCAAACCAAGACTGTTTGAATCAGTCAGTTTAGCCACCTACTGCTTTTCAATATCCTAATTCTGTGGAATTAGGGGCTGCCATTGATTAAAATCAAGTGACCCTCTCTGCTGGTGAAGGTCAAGTGGGGGCTAATGCAGCAAAATGCATGTAAATGTCACAGTAATATTTATGGGCTTTTTTGCCTGCTTCAGTTCAGGAACTGAGTAAAGTATTACGCCTTCAGTGAATAATTTACAGATGAAAACAAAGGGAAGAAAGAGTCAATGACTCGCTGGTCTTGATGGGGCCTTTCCAATTTGGCAATATTCTCGGCTTCTAGGATGAAATGGCATGTCCAAAATCACTGGGCAGTGACATGTCCAGGTTTCCTGATACTCTGCCCTGAGCCACCTGCTTCTCCCTCAGTGCTAATGGTGTTATTACTAATCGTGCCATTACAAGGGTGATTACTGCCATCATTATTTTCAGTCTACACAACTGCATACATGACCATGTTTCACTAGGAAAAAAAAGTAAATTATTTAAATAGCTATTTAATTGGGACTTCTGGTGACATAGAAACTCCAACAATTATCTGCAGCATGTGAGAATACGTGCAGCCCTCAGCGAAAGAGAATGGGCCCATCCCCAAATTATTCCATCTGGCAGAATCAGTACCTGCTGTAGTTCACACATGAATAGCATTAATTTGCATGTAAATAGAGGCCTACATGCTTCTGTGGAGCTAAAAGCTGTATTTCAACATTTCACAGTGGAATTAGGCAGTGGGCACATCACTACATGGTGGTTCAACCTTGTAGTGACGTGCCAGCTAAAATCATTTTAAATGCTCCTCTCCATATTTCCCGGTAGGATTATTTATTGAAGTAGTGTGTAAGAGCTCAGAAGAATCCTCTATTGAAATGCTGCCAGCTCCCAGCTACGATGCTGACATTGATGTTGTCAGCTGAGATTAAGCATTGGTCTTAATGAATGCTGACAGTCATGTTTCTTAGGTATGGTCCCGTACTTCCTTTCAGCAAAGAACCAAAATAGAAAGGCTGGACATGCAGAGGAAGATGCAGTAGCAGGGATGTTTACCTGCTACTCGAGCTTTTTTCTTTCCTTTCTGCTTCTTTCCCTGAGAAGTGCAGCACTAACTCTTAACGTTTTCATATCAAGATGTAACAGCAAATGTTCTTGAATTGCTTTCAGGTAAAATAAATATATACACCATGTTCCTCCAGCAGTGCTTTCAGAGGAACTGGGAAACTCCAGACTGACTACACAGAATAAAATCAGTCCTGCCACTATGTTGACTCAGTATTTCCTTTGAGAGATTGGTTAGCGTTTCCATCTCCTTGCCCACAGGAACCCTAGGTTTGATCACATTGCCATTAAGTTTGGCTTTTGACCCTTTCCAAGCATATATTTAGTTGGGCTTTTTCGAGGGTGTGCACTTGCTGTTAAGTCCCAGTGGTATTCAAACAGAGCAAATGAGGTTCCATGTGAGAGCCTGAAGCTTGATGTGGTTTTAAATTTTTGTAGCTCATCATCAACACCTAGCTCTTGGGACACGCACAGTCTAGAAAGCTCCCTGCCTGTGACTGCAGGGAATACTTTGCTCTGCTATTGTACAAAAATGCTGATTCCTTGCAAAAGGCAGGTGACACTGTTGAATTCAATAGCAACCCTTTCATGTTAAAACTCCCCTGAGCGAAATCTCGGAATTAACTCCCCTAGTTACTAAACATGGAGAAAGGCTTGCAAATAGTGATGGGGACTGGCAGCCGCAGAGTGCAGGGAGCTGTTGCCTGCGGTGAAGATCGAGGTGTGTGTGGAGCTGCGGAGGGAGCAGGCCAGGGAGGAATGCTGCTCCCAGTAACACAAAGGGTAGCGGGAGCAGAGAGCGGCCAGGAGCACATCCATCGGGACTGACCGGCCGGGAGGGACTGGATGCGCGGGGAGATCAGCCTGCAATGACTCGGGCCGTGCTCCCACCTTTTCCTTCACTGGAAAACTCACACAGAAGTTGCCCTGAGGCACCAGGGATGCGTTTCCTCGTGAATTTTTACTGCAGCTCAACTGCAATCAAGCAGTCCGGTGATGGCAGGGTTGAAACCTGAGTGCATAATGTGTGCTTAATACTTCAGCCCCAGAGCAGACACGCTCTGGAAGTGCATTAGGACAGGCTTTGAGGTATATCCCTTCAAGTAAAACAAATAGATTTTGCTTTCCATTTTTGATGCTTTTTCTGATGCGTTATTTACGGCTTTGTATATTGAAAAATCACAATGAAGGAGAGGGAAAAAAAAGTCGGTGTGGTCTTCCAGAAGGAAGGCAAATGTCTGGTGACGGTATAAAGTGAGTTTATCAGTGGTTTACTGTGGGAGGTGCAATCCAGGGTCAGATAATGAGGTGGCAAAAAGCAGACAACAGGGTCGTTGTAAAGGACAACAAGGTCCTGACTTCCACTTGACATTCAGGTGCCAAGGGGTTGAATTCGAGCCTTTTCTTTACTTCAGTGAAGGCAAGAGAACTTCTCTCCCTCTTCCCGTGTCCCCTGTAAGGACGGGAGGAAAAAGCTGCATGGTAAAATCTCATGAAAGGGCAGGTCCATTCACAGCTGGGTGTACCTTCCCTGGAGCACAGGAAGAGCAGAGCAGCACAGCAGAGCAGGTTCGGGAGAGTGAAGGGCTGCATTAAACATTGCAATGTCAATGGGCATTCTCCCTCCCACTGCTCTTCCTGCACTCGCACTTGCAAGTGGCATAAAGTGACATCCTTGGGAGCATCGTGGGAAACAAATGCCCCACCCACAAAGCTGCTTCTGTTGTTGTTTATTGTCGTTGCCAATCTGTGTCAGAAGGTAAGTGGATGAATGAACACCCTTACTGACACTTACTTTGTAGGAATGGTATCAGGTTTTCATATTAACAAAATTCCTTCAGATGCAGGTCAATTATTGGCGGTTCTTTAATATCTATCTTGGAGGCAAGCTCCAGGTTCTTACTTTGTTTTCTTTCAATATATCACACTATTGCAGAGCCAGGCTATTTTCACAAAGAAATGAGTTGTATCTTTATACCAAGTGCTGTTAAAGAGGATTATAAATAGGCTTTAGACTACAGGCTATAGCTTTGCTTTGCAGTTGAAAAAAAACATCAATCACCTGGCTGAGACTAAATCCTAACATCTCACCTTCCTAACAGATTTTAAAGGTCACTGATATATAGAAATGTTCAGCTTAATCTTAAATGCATTGACTAGTCTGGCAAAAGCATTTTAGGGTCTTTTCCTTTTTATTTTCTGCCAGCTATTTAAAATGTGAAAGAAGTGTCACTTATAACTAAAGAGTGGATCTTCAAGAGAAGGCAGAGTATCAGAGATTGGACTTGAGTCTCACAAAGGTCTTTTCAGCTCTTGCTCTGCTTTTCAGTCAATCTGATTCGTAATGTTTGCAGATTGCACTGGTTCACCCCCACTCCCCCAAATAGGTTATCAGCAATCAGCTACATGCTGGGGACACAGAACAACCTCAAATGAGCTCCAGCCTAAAAATAGCCATTTTCACATTAAAATCTTGAATCAGGCGGGAGGATGGGCTGCAGCTGAGACATCTTGTATTTGCTTATGTCACCAATGGCAAACACCTACAACAACAAAAATATCTCCTCCACCCTGGAGTTGGGATTCTGCTTATTAAACATATTCCTTGTTGCAATGATGTAATAGATACACAAAATAAGCTGCAAATTGATTTCAGGTACCTGTCAGTAGAATAAATAGGATTGTTTTCAGTCTGCATTCATCTAGATATAGCTATGATTAATGTTCAAATTTACCCCACAAAACCAGCACCAGGTAAGGAATTTACTGCTCTCTACATGCTGCTGTTTGTTGGTAGACGCAAAGAGGCACCCAAAGATGAGTCAGAGCCTGTTTGACTGAGTTCTGCTGTTTGGAGTGAATGTGTCTGTCTTCCTGAGGAACCGTTCCACGGGATGTGGCCCTGCTCTCCTGGGGATGGCTGAACACCTGCCTGCCCGTGGGAAGCAGGGAACGACTTCCTTGTTTTGCTGTGCTTGTGTGCATGGCTTTTGCTTTACTATTAAACTGTCTTTATCTCAACCCACGAGTTTTCTCACTTTCTCTCGTCTGACTGTCTCCCTCATCCTGTTGGGGACAGTGAGCCAGTGACTGTGTGGTTCAACCCACCACACACTCTTGATGTCTAGGGGTTTATTTTCCAAAATTTCCAGTGAGGGGCACAAGGTACATCTGAGATATTTTCACATTCTTGTCCTGTGTCATCCTGTCTTTGCTCCTCCTTGCATTTTCTGCTTTACTCTTCAAATTTCTCCACGTTTGAGAAAGAAATTGGGATAAGATCCAAACAGGAAGTACTTCTTTTGTAGATTGCAGTCCTCTTGTTGGCTGATTTCTTCCCATTATCCCAGCCATCATTTCTGAAGAAACACTTATTTCCCTGAGTAAAGGTAGAATTCTGGCACGGGATAAGGCCAGTGGTATATGGAAGCAGTATTCACAACATAAGTTTGCCTTCACATCATAGCTGGATTAAGTTCCAGCAGTAGGAAATGGGGAAGGAGATGGCTTGTTGGGCTCTGTGCCTAGCCTCGTAAGCATTAGAGGATGGAAGGAAGCTGGATGCCCTCCTGCAGGATGTGCTATAATTCAGCCACGACTTACTGGATCTAAGGATTGCTTACATGGAAGGAAGCAATAATTCATTTGATAGCAGGATTTATTGGATGAAATTCCTTGGCCTGTGCAATGCAAATCATACTGGATGGTCATAGCTCTCCTTGCTTACTTTAAAACCCACGAATCCTGCAGGCTGATTCAGCTTGTGTTTGGCGAGATTGTGTTAAATTTCTTATCTGTAAGACTTGCTGAAATAAGATGTTAGGAACTGGCATCTCGAGCTGCATGTGATTGTGCAGCATCTGTTTGGGAGCACAGATTTATCTCACTGGCTTTCCAGTTTGGTTTCCTTGATGTATCTGAAAGGTTTGCTAATGCTAACAATATGTCAGGGAGTCTAATGCTAAGGGCCTAAACGAAAATATTCAGAGCCAAACTATATCCCCTTTAAAGCCAAGTTACACAGAATTAATGGCAGCAGAGGAGAGGCTGCTGACAGTGTTGGTCTGTCTGTTTATTCAGGAGCAGAGTGGCTGTGGTGGGGCTCTCACAGTGCTGCTCCAGAATGGATTTCATTCCGTATCAGAGGTGGGCTATCCCAGATGTTCTTCCTGCATATCTTCTAGCAAGCACAGGATCAGTTCAGCCTCTAAGATGGCAAACAATAGCAAAAGCATCCTGTGTATGGGTAAATTTACTTAAACATGACTTAGAAGTTTATGAGGAAAAAAAGAAATCCTGAAAATGAAAACCTGAAACATTAGTGGTGTGAAATGAACGAAACGTTTCAATTGCTAAGGGAGGATTTTCTCATTTTGAGAAAAAAGCCCCACACCAACAATTTTGGACTAAGCTGGAAGGGCATTCTTTCTGGATATTTCTATTTGGCTAGCATTTTGCCAGCTTTAAAAAATTAATGGTGGCGAAAGAAAAAAGGTAAAGACTGTGTAAGAAGCGTGTCTGAGCAGTATGAAAATGAGAGGAAAACTAAGATAAGGATTTTTCTTCGAGGGAGTCCAGCTTCCTTTGAAAGGCAAAGCATCTCTGTGGGAGATCTTCACTGGGATTGCTGCTAAGAACTCCCTGAGCTAAGAAAGGGAAAGGTGTGAGTTGAGAACAGTCTTCTCTAACTGCAAGGCAGCGTATCTAACTAGCCATGCACTGAAATGTATCACTGAATAAGCATGAAAATAGACTGATTGTGTTTGGGTTTATTTCAATTTGCTTTATTTTTTTGCTGCATTTGCTAATTATGTACTTGCTTAATAAATGCAGGATCTTGAGGAGAGGAAAACACATATCTGGCTTGACCTTCACATAATGATCAATAAAACCCAGGGCATATACATATCCATGTGAAAAATGAGATATCCACCCTAAAAGGGAATAGGTAGAGCCATGGAAGTCAGTAAGAGACGAGCAGAGTAATTAGTTCTATAACCCCAGTGCTTTACTAAAGGCATATTTAGAATATTTATGTAAACAAGTAATTGTTTGGATGCCCTCATTTTCCACAACCACCTCCCAGCACTACTAGTTCCTGGTACACTCATGGAATAAAAATGGATATAGCCTTGAGCTGCCATCAGTTGCCACTACACTTGGAGAACTGGCATTTGCTTTGCAAAGCAAAAGCAGCATTGCAGCGCCCTTAGTTTCAAAATTACCCTTAAAACCACTGTATCATGCTTGGGTGTCTAAAGGTGGAAGGGCTCTTTGGAAATTTTTGTCTACTCTTATTCTTATTGATTCTTCTCTTATTCATATTGATTTCCACACCTGGCAGCCTGGTGTGCAGTAGGTGTTTGTATGAGGGCAGAAAGGCCTAATTTCCTGTCTGTGGAAGGGGAAAACCACTTGGATTGACTTGGCCAGCTTAGTCTTCTGACCGTGATGCAAACCGTGCCATCGTCGTTTGCTTGTTCCATGGTGTGTCCTGCACCAGCCATCCTGAACTAAGACATGATACTTTTTATAGGACCAACGTCTCTGAACCTTGGAGGAAAATCACAAAAATAGCTCTTCCTTCCCTGCAAATCCTGTTTGCATTACAGAACCATAACTGCACTTGTTTGCTAGATCTCCCTCGTGAAACAGAGCTTTGCTCTGTCTTCTGGGCTGGAGTGGTGACCTCAGCACAAACCCTCTTGAGCGAAACATCCCATGTCCAGAGCGAGCAGAGTGAGGATGGGGGTAGTGTTTAAGGAACAGGTATGGAACAGGGAACTTTTTTCCCTCATCCCATGCGTTGGACTTGTTGCTGTTGCAAGAGGACTTTTGTACTCAGTCCAATACAAAAAAGTCTGTCTGTTAGCTAGACAGATAAACAGATCTGTCATCATGGGAATCAACTTTTCTAATTCCTTCCTCAAACCCATTTAGACTTTTATTCTCCATAACATTAAATTATACTGAACTCCAAAGTGTAATTGACTGTTCTGTGGAACATTACTTTTATTTTGCCCAAGAACCTGCTGCCAGCTTGATGAAACAGTGAGTATCCGAGTCTTTAGTTGTCTTTTCCATTTCTGGCTTTCTCGCTGGTCTGACAGAAATGTTGTGAGTGGTCCTTCAGGAAACCACTGAGACTCACTGTAACTTAGTTTCTCAAATGGAAATGGAGATAATAGCAGATACACACTCAAAAGAAAGAATTGATTATTTACTAGGAGGGAAAATAAGCTAGATTGAGGGACTCTAACATATGTGAGGGATGTGCTCACTGATCCATTTAGTACAGCCAAATTGTATGACAATGGATCTGAAGTCAGATTTAAAGTGTTTGGGCATCCTGTCCTAAAAAATTCTCCAATTCTTTCCTATGACTGGTGACTAGGGGAGAAGAAAGGGGAGATAGAGCTCAGGGGAGGGCTCTTTGTTACCGTGTCCACATGCAAACCTCAGCATCTGAGCCGGCCCTCTTAATCCTGCCATGAGGCACGAATTCCTGCACAGAAGTGGCACAAATGGCTGGAAGCTGTCGCTGCCTTGCTTGCCACAGGTTAATTTAGAGATGGCAGTGCTGCTGAGGTGGATCTCTGTGCAGGCTCGCTGGCAGGAGTCAGCCAAAGACACTGAATCACACAGTAAGGAATTTATGTGCCTCACTGAGCAGCTGCTACCCTGAATGTGTCTGTTGGAAGGGTTTCCTCAGGAATTCAGCTCTGGCACTGCCTGGGGAGTGCAAACTGAGCGTGCAAGTCAGGTTTACTTAATGTATGAGGAGCGTGAAAAGTCCTTAACCAACCAACAAGCTGAGTCAGACAGAAAGAAGTACAAAATATGAGATAGATTACTGAAAGATAAACTCTGCATTGGTGAGTGGAGCCATACACGAGTCTGTTAAAATTAGACAGCAAAATGGACATCTCTGTTGTGGGAAAGTGGATTTCTGCAAATCCTGACACAGCTGGAGACAACAACAAAGGTCCCATTCCCTGCAATAATTCTTGGATCACACTGGATACATTGCTTTATCCAGTCTCCTCTAACTTTTCATTGCAATCATGTCATATTGTGGAGGGGAAGAGAATTATCTCCTCCATGCACTTACGGAGAGGGATAGCTGCAGTTAACTGGTCTGTTAAACAGTTAATTCAATGAGTGGGTGTTCTCTACCAGCATTCAGGTTATGTGAGCTAAATGGTCTCAAGCACAGACGGGAGCTGGGGTCCAAAAGGCGACTTGGTGGCCAGGCCCTCCCGGAGAGCACGGTGCCAGGGCGAGCACAGGCAGAGACAGACATCTAGTGGTGCCCTGGCAGCAGTGTGACAGTGCTGCTCTGCACAGCCACAGCCACAGCCACAGCCTGGGACCCCTCTCTCACCACCCATCTCCACGCTGGCTCCAGCACAATACAGCAAAAACCAGTGATACATTCTCCATTATTCAATTATCAGCCCCAGCTGCCATTTCTGCTCTCCTGCATAAACAGCACTGATGGTCTGAGGCTGTTTCATCAGAGAAGCCTGAAGAAGTCCTAGGGTAACAGGGAATCAGGGTAACAGAGAATCAGACATAGATCCTTTCAAGTGACTCTTCCATTTAATGTGGGATCTTAACATGAATACATTATTATGGCTTGTTTCTTCCAGCTATCAAATTACTGCCTTGCTAGGTGTGGAGGTTTTCCAGCTCAAATAATTGCAGTATCATATGGATTATAACAAACATTTATCAAGGCATTTTATTTTTAAATGGTAACTTTGCGTACTTTTAAGCTGGCTAAAAGGCATAATCTTTATACTCCCTGTAAATGTGAACGATTTTCTGTGGAGGTTTATCTTGTGGCATTATCTGCATAAGAAAACTTGAATATTTAACATTATATGGGCTTGCACAGAGGCTACCAGGACCACCTTGCTCAGACTGACAATAATGAATGTCTGTGCTTGCAATTTTCAGAATTAGTCCCTCCCCTACAACACTCTGGTGTAAATGAATGGCCTGACCGAGGTTCCAGTGTGGATCTCTGGGGGTGAGAAGACACTCCCACGTTTGCCTCAGCATGCAGTTCTGAGAACAGCTGCCTAGAAGAGATCAGACCAGCTTTCCTAACTTTACAAACCTTGTCTTGATATCTTCATGTAGCCGAGGGTGATAAGAAAATGCATACCAAACCCCTTGGAGAACGGGTGGAGAGGGAGGTGAGGAGCGTCTTTAAATCACACAGCTCTCCAGGATCCTCTTTAGGACTGGCTGTTAGTTTTCAGCCCCAGAAGTCTCTGTTAATTCACTTGCTCCCACAGCTGAGCTTTCAGATTACTCCAAACCCCTTCAGGTCAGCAGAGTTCCTCTGCTACTCGTGTTCTGTAGTCTTGGACAAGCGCTTGGTTGACCATCCCAGCTGACCATCCTCATTTTAGAATAAAGTCAGTTAATTCAGTCTGAAGGTGAAAAATCCCCTCGTGCCCTAACTCCCTGCTTCTGTGAATACCCTGAGGATTTGTTTCTTGTCCTTCAGAGATAACTCCATTTAAATAAATCACTGAACAGGAATAAAGTTTGCTTACGATGAAGTTCCAGGGGATTTTCTTAACCCACTGCAGACTGGGTGTTCTGCTTCCTTAGAAATGTGCAAGTATTGTAACAATTGAGAGAAGATCTTCTGTTGCAAAGGGAATATCATCCAGATATTTTCAGTAGGCAGTTGGCATGTCTTGGAAAGTGAACCTGGTTTTGCTTGCATTAGCCCAGTGTTGGTGCTACTGAACAGAGGGTTGACTATTGCCCAACTTCAGAAACCACTGAAGATCAGCTGAAAACAAGGTTGAAATATGAGACAGAGTGAGCTGTGGTGTGAACTGATTGATAGCTGGGGAACAGTGAGGAGCTACTGCTACTCCTAAAATGAAATGTAATCAAGTAAATTTGGCTATTTGTGTTTCTAAGAATGTTGTTTGTTGAGGGGTAGGTTGGTTGTATTTTTTTGATCCTGAAATCTTTCCTTTTCCTGTTGCATTTATGTCTTTTGTTCTTTTTTTCTGCAGGTGTAGAATTTGTTAAGAAGTGTTCAGTGGTGAATAATGGTATTTGGACAAGTCCTGTGGCATTTCCTAGCCAGGTATCTGTCATATCTGTCACATGCCTCAATAACTCCAGCCTTCTGCCTTTCCGTGCTTTTAAATATACTATTTTTAGTAAATGAACAAACAGTCGCAAAGATTGGAAATGTTTTGGAGAAGAATGTGTTGAGAGCCTTTTCCTTTTCCTCTGTCAGATGCTTCTGGTGGGTTAATAACTCCATCTACAGTTCATCACTGAAATAGTTCCAGAGATCCTGGAAATATGAGCCTGAACCAGGTCACTAATGAGATAAAACCCAGATTCTGTTCACATTTTAAGCAATGGGCAGTGAGGAGAATGCACCAGCATGAGGGTAAAAGTGCACAATGTTGCTGTGCTTTGCTGAAACTGCTTTTCAGTGGCACCGTGCAGGGGCTGTTCACAGAGAGCTGGAGCTGTTCTGCAATGGGTGTGGGGCAGCCTGGTTTGGTTTTGGAGACTTCAGGGCCTTCAGGCCAGTGGGAAGGTGCTAATGGGCTTTCTCCAGGCGGGATATAGATTCCCTGAGACCCTACTCAGGACGGGCAAGAGGTGCGGATCTCATCCCGGAGTCCAGGGGCAAAGTTGGAGGGGAAAAAAAGTGGGAAAAAAGTTGTGATCAGCTGCAGACAGATACACATCTGCTTTCCCCATGCCCTGAGGGGCCTGACAAGCTGGTTTCTCTCTGGCAAGCCCTCCTTCACACCAGCCAGCTCATGACACACTGAAGACACTTGTCTGAGCTTGAGGCATTGATATAGCTCCAGACACTGGGGTCCAGTGGAAGATGAACAACAGGGGTTCTGATAAGGGTCAGGGATGTTCCTATCTTACAGAGAAATCAATTTTCACTGATTATTCTTCTGTTTCTGCTGGTTTACTTGTGGCAATAGACCTGGGTAGCAGTAAACAAACATAAAGTCCTTGTGCATGAGCTGCAAAGACAATCTGTGTTGAGTACTTTTATGTCAGTGTGCTCAGCTGAGCGTGACCTGCTTTGCCCTGTACAAAACAGACATATTAAAAATTACTATTGTCTGTTAGTCTAAAATAAAGGGGCAACGGCAATGAACTCCAAAAAGAACCTTAACTACCGATCAGTTATCATGACAGAGGTTATAAACTCTGTGGGCATCAGTTTTAACGTGCATGTCCACATGTGGGCAGAGGTATTAAAACAGCCCTGCTTTCAGAGCTTTCACTTCTTCTTTGGAAGCCATGAGAACTCTGTGCTTCTGAGATCATTATTTTGTAAGAATCTAAATAGGCGTTCTGGTGTATTCATTACTTCACAGTCACACATAATGCTTTTTAAAAAAAAATTCATCAGTCAAACCAGCCGTAAATTTATTAACAACTGACTTATTTGGTAAGTGAGCTGCTTTAAAAAAAAAAAAAAAGGTTAAAAAAATTAAGGACAGAAATAAAAAAAAATGGTTTTCTAAGCCCAAAAAGCAAGTAAGAAAAAGAACCAGGATACCACGGTACTCACAGTATTTTTAGCATGTTACAAATATAAATGTATTTTCTGGCACAGTAGGACTCTGCTATATGAACCATATTGTAGGCGTGGAGGTTAGATTCCTGCAAAAACCATGATCCAATGCCTTTCATCTTTGTCACTGGTGAATTCTGACTGTGGCACCATCTTCTTCCTGTGTGATTGTCATTCCACACTGTTTGCTGGCACCTTTTACAAAATCTTCTGTCAAAATAACTCTAAAAACAGTATTTGAACTAGGCATTTAAGAAAATAATGTGGTTTATTCTCAGTGATCATGATAGCTAAACATTTCTTTGTGAATCAATTTTTTCCTAGTGTTATTTGCTCTTGAAATCCTTGGAGATTATATTCTAGTGACATCTGTTAACACTGCTACACTTAACATGTAATTGGGAAGGGGAAAAAAAAAAAGAAAACAGAAAACAAAAGCCCATGCCAATCTAAATGTGCTTGAAAGGTGCCAGATTGATAACTCTGGAGAATTGAGTCCTCTGTTTATCCTCTGAATTAGTGCAGCAAAATCAATGGCAGCATAAACTCGCTCCTGTCACCCTGAAACGTCTCGTGCTCGCTCAGCTGTGAGGGCAGCCCGGCTCTGCTCCCCCCACAGCCCTCAGCACCCCACTAGGAATGAAATGGGGGCTGCTGTCCCGTGGTGCATGGACTGCGCTGAGAACCCCAAACTCCTTTCAAACCAATTCCTGGCCGTCCATCTGAGGTCAAACTTCTGCATTTCGCAGTTCCGGCACAGATCACAAATGGTGATTTTGAATTAAAAGGCTTTAATGGTGCATTTCCAATCTCTTAACTCTGTAATCCCCTGGTGTGTTTTATTTAATGCATAAACTGCCTGTGACATGACAGAGCCAGAGGCTTTACAATCTATCATGTCAAGCCTTCATACATTAGCAGCACTTGTTAGCACCCACTGGCACAGTGCAGGGAAGAGCTCTGAGTTATGCTAATGATCCATGGATAATGGGGCACGGGGAGAGTTCTGAACCCACCTTCCAACCAGTGCCACAGCGCTTTTAGGATGTGTCAGAGTGCACGCAGGCTTGGCACTGTAACACGCTTTAATGCATCTTCAGAGCACCTTATCTTGTATGCTCTGCTTTAATTGAGATTAAATGGCTTTGAAGGTCCAAACACAATTTCAAGGACAATGCAATAGCTCATATTCTCAGTGAAAGGTTTTTAATGTATTTCCTTAAAGCCAAGACAAATATACCATACAAATACATTACACCAGGCTGATGTTAAAGGTCTGTCTCAAACTTAGAGAAGCCAATACAATTTGAATTTAAAACACAGCATAGCATTGCCAAGGCTGTGGCTGGGATGGGGTGAGAGAATTGCAGAGGAGCTTGGGGTCTGCAAGAGCACCAAAGTAACAACAGAAGCAACGTTTTTTAAAGGCAAGTAGAAGAGCCTGGATCCTGAGGAAAGTCAGATAGAATTTGTTCCGGAGAAGGCTTGTGAGAGTATTCTTCTGGGAGTACATACTCTGAATTCTTTGTGCAGTGTCAAGGCACAAGCAAAACCACCCTGAAAATTTGGGTTAGTTCATCCCCCTTGTCGTTACAGAACTGCTGTAATAATGGTTTAAGAAAACTTAAATAGATGTCATATGGAAAGAGAAATTATAAAAAGGAGACTTAGCCCCCTTCCCTCTTTTTGTAGCTTCAGTTTAATACTTAGCATTTTCTTTAGTTGCAAGCTTGTCCTCTCTGCCTTGCTTCAGTGATGATATAAAGGTGCTGCAGTACCTTGGAAGATGTTGCTGCATTCCAATAATGGTAGCTGTGTAGTTTCATGACCCTCCTGAGCTTACATTTGAGGCCTCATTGGAAAATCTGCCATCATATCACAAGGATATGAAGTCTAATACTGCCAATTTTGTGAATTATTCATTAGTCTGAAGGAAAAAGAAGCAACAAAGACACAGGCAGCTACTTTTTATTTATGGTTTTACTACTCTTCATATTTTTTAAGTGAAGGGAATACAATTCTTCCATCTTTTCCACAACAACAACAACAGAAAAGAAAATAAAATGTGTATGCTTGAAAAGTTGGGATTTCTGGGAATACATTTTCCTCTTTTAGCTAGCATTTTAACATAAGGTAAAACATTTTTTTGACAAGGTAAGTAGAGTAAACAAAGATCAGTGAGAAAGCAGAAATTATTGAAGTACTGGAAAAACTGCTGCAGGCTACTTTTTCACACATTGCTGCTCAAGTCAGGATTATGCTATGACAGTTCTAACTCTCCTGCTGACATCCTTATAGACTCTATTACATTATTTACTTCTTGTAAAATAACATTCTATTACAGCTCCTTCATGTCCTGCTGCTAGTCTAAGTTCAAGGGGAAGAAATTCTGCTCTCCTCTCTTCCAGCTCGTTAGTACAGCTCTGAGGAGATCATTATTAAACAGGCTGATCTGCAGCCCCTATTTCATGGCCCATTTTCTATTGCAGTAGCAACTGTATTTCCAGAGTGTTGGTCTTCATTTACACCAACAGCACACGTAAAATGTGTCAGGCTGTGTCTGAGAGGAGCAGGTGAAGCATCCCCACCCTGTGCTGAGGAGGTAATGTCATTTTTATGTCCCTAAGGGGGAAAGCTTTCAGATATTTCTCTTGCTTTTCCATTGCAGGGAAAAGTGAAGCCAGGCGTGCAGTCATACCTGATTTCAAAAGGAAAAGAGTTGATTCTCAGTAGGGTTGCAGGAACATACGTGGATAAACCAGGGTTAACAGCAGACAGGTTGCTTGAACACTCTCTGAAAGCTGGCTTAGGTCTCTTGTTCAGTGTCAGGAGATATTCAAACACATATCACTGAGTCCCATGTCAGGATTCTCCTGAAACTTGTTTTCTGGGAAGACATACTTATTAGCACCTAGAAAATTAATTTACCTGTCTCTGAATTCTCACTCTAAGCCCAGTTAGGTGTGCCACTAGCAAAATATTCCCTCAGTCTGGCAGAATGCTCCCAAAGCACCAAGCTTTGAAAAGCCCTGCTTTCATCAGTGCCCGAAATCACCCTGGCAAGTCAATCACCAGCCCTGCTCCCTGCAGTGGGAATCTTGAAAGCAGCGCTCGGCGCTTGAAGAACTGGCATCAAACCAGCCAGCAGTGACCACATGCTTCGAGATGGGCAGGGGACAGGCAACCCCTGGCACTGCTCACACAGCTCCGAGCAGCTCACTAATCAGCCTGCTAAACCTGCTTGAGCATCCCTAAGGAAATGTAGGTAGCATTTCAGCACTAATGATACAGGCAACGTGATAATTATCTAATTGTTCAGCCCTTGAGGAGAGATAGGTGCTAAAGTTCCCAGCAAAAAGTGAATCATACGTGCTCCTTCTTGAAGGCAAACAGTGGAACAACTGGAAAATCAGCACTGGATGGAAAGTAAATGTATGGAGCCCCATCCCTTCAACTTTCAGAATTGAGTTTACTTTCTTTAAAAAGCAGCAGTACTTTCTTGTGGATGTGGTGGGTCCTGATAAGAGCAAAGCATTTGGCCACCGATCTCTGAAGCTTGGCAGGGACTGTGTGGGAATTAAGGGTGACTTTTGCCACCTGACTCTGTGTGAACCAGGACTTGAGTCACTGTCTCCAGCATTTTCACAGTTTGCTGTTCAGTTATGGCACTGAAATCAGGGATAAATTTACATCCTTGAGTGTGCTGTGGCAGAAGCTGCTGATTGGTAGTTCTGTTTCATGGCAATGGACATGGTTAATTAAATATGTCATTCCTCATGACAAGATCCTGTGATGTTCTTCCACAGAGGCAAGAGGTGAAAGTGGCAGGAGGTCCAGTTTAAAAGGTGCAGTTACCAATTCTACCACAGCAATCAAACAGGACAGATAATTGATATTTCTTTCAGTTATGGGGATATTGGTCAATCTAAAATAATTATTTTGATTCTCTGTACCCTTTGATTTCCCGATATTTTGTTTTACAGCCTTGGTGGGTTGATCTGTGGAGTCCCTGAGCGGGCCCCACAGGCACTGGGATTCACCACACTGTCATTACTGGAAAGGAAAAAGCAGGTTGTTCACTAGTGCTGCAAAATTTCACTTCCCTTAGGCATGAGAGATGATCCCCTTCTTCATCCTCTTACTCGTCTATCTCTCCAGTCTGACCTGCTTTTTCTATAAAAAGGGTTGATTATTCTCTGGGAAATATGTTTTCGAGGAATTTCAATAAAAATACCATGGATATCTGACCAGCTGCTGAAGTTGATTAGTTCAAGTGGCTGTAGAATGTTTTTAAGACCCAGTGTCCTAGCTCAGTTTGTTAGGACTGATAATTCAGTCTTTAAACCAGGGAGTCATTCTATTTATCTGTTTGCATTTGTTTTTTATAGACCACCAATTACTGTTATCAAAATATGTTAAATTAACTGTGTTCTACGAAAGCAGATAATTTCTGTGTAGACTGGTAAATATCCGATTATAAATAAAGCTACCTTTTATTTATTGCAAAGGCTAGCACATTCATCAGCATGCCTAATTAAAATTTAACAATTAATAAGCAGTGGCAAACCCTGTACGAAGGTCAGTAGCAACCTAAGCAAACTTATCAAAAATGCAAAGGGGTTTAGAGTTTTTAAAAAGTTCATTCTGTCCTTAATTAACAGATCTAATTACAGCTCTGCCATAGCAAAATGCAAAATGATCTCTTCAAAAGACAAGGGGTCAAAGGTTTAATAGTGCAGATAACCTTCATCTTCAGTACATACCAACCCAATGTAGAAGGGAGTTTTACCAAGCAGTCAACAGAGCTGATTGGATGGCTTTGAGAGAAATTTAAGCTAAGCAATACACAGAAATCCCCAAACAACAAAGGAATTGAGAGGGAATAAAAACTCTCTTGTGTCTTGGGATCTGAAATAACACCAAGTCAAGACTTCGGGTAATCTCCTTTCTTAGCAAGTTGTCAATGTATTTATTCCGTGACCTTTGCTGGTTAGTTTTGAATAACACTTTCTGTTCTATAGACTGCATGTGTTTAATTATCACCTCATTCAACAAAAATGTAGAGTGCAAAAATCAAGGATGATCTAGCAGAGCAGGGCTAAATACAGTCGAGAAAAACACTTAAAATTCCTGCAGTTAATAGTCAGCATTTAGGCACTGAAGGGCAATTTCCCAACTTTTACTGAAGGGCTTAGTTGTGCATTACTTCTTCAAGAAGTCCAAGAAAAAAGCTGAATGTTCTGATCTGAGTTTTGCAGGAAGAGGCTGGAAATGAACAGAACTGGGTTCATCAGTAAGAGAATTAAATCTTCATGGCTGATTTATGTGGGCAAGGGTCATTACATGTGGGTAATAGAAAGTGGCTGAAAGAAAAACTAGACTGCTTAAGATTAATAATACATGGCTGAAATGAATTGTTGCTCTTCATCTTTACGTTTGGATTAGCAGAAAGAGCACAGGTATGAGAGGCAAGATCTCCTCAGGGAAACCTGACCTGTGTGAATATTCTGCCAGTGACAGAGGGAGTGCAGCCCCGTGAACACAGGTATATGAACAATGGAATCACAGTAATTATCTTGGAGAGGCTCAAAAACACAGGAGCCATATTCATCTTATGCTGGAATCAAAGTGCAGCATAACAAATTTTTCAACCAAAAGTCTCATTAAATGCAACATGGGAACAGAGAGGCTGTTCTGAGCAATCTCCACGAGCTGGCCTCTAGCTTTACCATGGCGCTATCATGACCTGAATTAATTTGCTGTGGCATGATCATTTCCCATTGGCTGCAGGAGGGAAAAAAATGAAGCCTGCTCAGGCTGATGAGCATTTTAAGACTTCTCATTAATTCCTTTTCTTAAAAAGAATGTCATCTTCTGTTTTTAAAGTGCCTGTCTTGAACTGATAGGTATCCTCACCCACCAGTAACGTGCTGTACCAAGGTGGCCTCGTGCCACTCCAGTGCTGCAGAGCTGAAAGCAGAAATGGTGAGGCTTTTAAATGTCATAAACACGCTCTTTCTCTACTCAAAGGAGCCAAACATCCTCCACACGATCCCCACCTCACCTTTAAAGAAATTATAGTGATCTGTCTAAAATGTGGGTGCTCAAGAACAGCTTTGTCTGATATTTGGTCCTTCCCTGCCTCAGTACAGCAGAAAAAACCGGTCCTGATACTTTGCTTAAAAACACAGATAGCAGCAAACACCACATTATCACATTCCTTTCTTCGGTAACACTTGCTTTAAGATAAGAAATGAACATAATTACTTGTGCTCTGCTGATGGGAAGCGAGCTATCAGAGGCAGGCATTATTACTGTTACTGCTGTTATTATTATCCAAGTAGCAGGAAGTGCAGTGCTAGAAAAACTCTTCTAAGCAGTCACTCCCTCTTACAGACCATTAAAGGTTCACTTCACACTTACATCTCTTTCTTCCAGACTCAATCCTGAATCATTAATTTTGCACTTGGCATTCCTAAAAGAAAGCCTTTTTTGAAGCAAAACCTTCTCTTGATGTCTGAGTGCACCCTGAAGATGTTAATCACCAGAGACATACACTCAAGACAAAAAGCCATCCAGGTTCCTTGGATTTATTGAGACTTGAAAGCAGCAAGATGCAAAGATTTTTGGTTTGTTTTCAAGCACCATACAATGCCCAAGCTTTAGACAATATCCTTTTCTCACAGCAATCTGAGGAAGAGCAGTTGTTAAAATAGTGTGTGACCAAAGACACTCTGAAAGTGTGATAGATAAGACCGAGAACCAAACCAAACCCTTCCTCCCCTCCCTTGCCAAGTCTCACTTTACAGATCAACTGGCTTGAAAGAAAAAAACTTATGGAGAGACTCCACAGGAAGGGAAAGTACAATCTTTTTGTTGTACAGGTAAGATACCTCTAATGGAGAGATATTCTTTTTGATGCTACCTATCTCTATAATTTTTTTTCCCTTATCTTCATCCCTTTCCTTTCCTTCCCCTTTTTTTTTTTTTTTTTTGCATTTTGCCTTTTCCCTCTTCTGTCCTTTTCAAGAGATTTTTTGCTGTCAGTGCTTCAACAAAATACAAAAAAAAAAAAATCAAGGATTTTAAAATGTCCTTTAATATTTTGTTTGGAAGAGACACTCCTCCCCTCTATGCAGATCTCCTTCCCAAAAGGGTTCCTCACTTTCTTTTACGAATACCACAACACTGTGAAAGCAAGTGATTGTTAATTTTTGGGTTTCTGTGAAGCTTTTTCTTTTTCTTATCCTATCCTAGCACAAGTCCTTCCTAAATTAAAGCAAACACATGAAGCGAATGATGAATTAACAAATGGAGACCACCCATGTCAGATATTCTTGGGCTCAGAAACCCTGAATATCTCATGCATTATTGCCCTCTAGTGTTACTTCAGAATCTGTGGAGAAGATTATTCAGTAAAATTGAACAACAAATGCACGTTTCAAAGAGACAGGGCCAGAGCTGACCCTGAGAAGAAGTGACCATACATCCATGAAAAGAGGCATTTCGCAATCCTCTGATTTATCCAAGGGCTTTACTGAGAACCAGTGCTTGGAATATTCATTTCCATACAAAGGGAGTGGGGGCAGCACAGGGATCTTTGCTCTCCACATCTCTATTTGTATTCCAACAAGGATGTCCCTGATGCCATATGGATATTTTGATCTAATCTCAGTTCTCCTGTGGCTGAGAGTTCCCCAGGGAGTTAAAAATGATTGGTAGCGATGGACCAATAAAAATAAAATAAATAAACATGTCAGTGTAAGCTCAAAACAGCATTGTTGTAGAATGGCATGGACAAATTGCAGCAGGATCTGTTACAACAGGATAAATTACTGGATTTTTTTAATCCTCTCCAAACTCACATTAGCTTTTCAGAAAAGTTCTCTGAACTTCCTGAAAGTCTCAAGCCCAGATCAGCAGGTAAATGCGCTTTCCACAAACCATGCACTACATTTATTGCGCTGCCATTTAGGGGTGGTTGGAAGGAAAAATCCAGAGAACTCAAATCAAGAGTCCTGAAGTGATCCAGGGAAAGCGAAACATCCAGTCTGTTCTCTCACAGGTGCTTTCATCCTGCTCCCAAGCAGGAGCTCATGTGCACCTCTGGCAAAGATTTTGCTGGGAACATGCTGATAAAAGCCAGCAAATAACTCTGCTCATTCCTTATTCAAAACCCTGAAATGCCCAAGGAAAGGTGGATCATGACATCTCAGCAAGTTTACAAACAAGAAGTGTTACTGTGGCTTTTGCATATTCATGTTGCGCCCGATTTTTGTCTCATCCTGATTTCACAGCTGTATCCTGCAGTCAGCTTTGATCGTATAACGTGATCTATCCTAATATAAGGAGTGCAAAATATCCCATTACGTTTTGTGATCTATTTATCTGTTGCTTTAAATCGGTGAGGGGTCTGTTCTACATGTTCTTTTGCCAGCCATTTACAGGCACTGATGATTAGAGTTTTAAAGTCATCTGGGCATTTGCCATGCTCAGTAACTCCTGGAATTTTCAAAACAGCTGAGATGCTTCTGGGTTTTAAAGGATTTTGACAAGAGTGAGACAATAAGGTTTTTCAAAACTGCCAGTAGTTATTTATCTGCATCTTTAAAAATGAAATGTCTATCAAAGTGTGACCCTAATCCCCTTCTGAGAAGAGAAGACCACGACACGCCAGTACTGGGTGTGTTACATCACACTTTTGAAACACATTTGCCAACATTTCTTCACATCTACTTGACCTGCCTGCGAGAAGCTGGCATTCAGACAACTTAGAGAGGGTGATTTAAAATCTGATCTTGAATGAGACACTATTTTTCTAAAATATTGCAAATGTCTGTTACATTTCATGCTCTGAAGCTCATTTTTTTAACGATCCTCATAACTAGATTTTTATGATGAATCTTTATGATTCAGAGAAATCAAATCCCAGAGCAATTTGTATCCACCCCTTTAGATATGGATATAGCTTTATAGTAATCTTAGGATATGCACTGGTTGTTTTTTATATTCAAGGCCTTTTAAGGGACTTTGTTCTGAAGGTATTGAATTTTTTTCTGTTACATTAACAATAGAGTTTTAACTAAAACACCATTTCAGGAGAGCAGCAATGAAAGGAGAGCAAAGCTGTGACTTTCCGAGTTTGCAGGGATGCCAGCGAGAGAAAATGCATCTTTTCCGGTAAAGTGGGCAAATTTATTCTGCAAGACTTTGAGAGAAAATAAATTTGGAACTTCGCAATGCTATTTATTCAGAGTCACTTTTCAGCATAAAACCACTGCTGAAAGTTCTCATAATAGAGGGTAGGAATCTCATAAGCATCTCAATGCACCTTGCACTCCTGCCTCTGTCGAAAGTCAGCAGCCAAGTTGATAACAAGACCTATCTTCTTTTGTTTTGCTGGAGAGACTCTTAATCAGTCCACAGTTGCCTGGCATGTGTCTAATTTTATGTAGCAAGGAAAAGATGAGCACATCCACACTGACTTAGCAAGTTCAGAGGTATTTTGCTTTGGAATTTACAAACAGATAGGATCCATGACAGGAATTACAAACATAGATAAGCATAAAATATTTAGAATTGCGTTTCTTTCCTCCTAAATTGTTTCCCTGCAGCTTGTCCTTACTTGTGTAACACAGCAGCAGGCTCGGCACAGGCACAGCACCACGAGTGTCACGGGGTCACAGTCAGAGCAGGATGCCAACTCTGGTTTCAGGTATGCAAATACATATTTAAAGACTGCTCACATTTGAAAGGAAAGCTGTACGTGAGACATAGGGGAGAATAACAAGAGAAGTTCAACTTTAAATGCATTCTGACCGCTATGTCTGGAAAATCTTTGCTGCATTAGGTGGAGTTTAAATTTGTACTGGGAAGAAAATTTGGCCCTGGAAATAGCACAGACCAGTGTGTAGGTCTAGCCAGGAGCATGCTGAGCTAGGAGTATTGGGTCTATGTGGTCTGAGATGATATTTTGTGCCTTGAGTCCCATAAAGCAGAACGACTGAGAAAAACCTGTTTTAAGTGTCATTCTTTAGCTCAGGAGCTGATGTTGTAAGGATGGTGGTGGTATTATGTATAATTCCAAGCAGATCCTTAGCACCTCATGCATTTCAATGGAAACAATTTGATTCAAGGCTTTAAATGTTAAGTGATATCTGATATAGGGCTTTGAAATAACTTTAAACTTTCTGGGTTTGATACCTGGAGTCAAATTCCTCTTCATGTTCTCGGAATTGTGTCTGTTCTTGCTGCCTGCAAGGGCTGAGCACGAGTGTGAACTGATCTCCATGTGCTGGGTTTCCTCTCACTGGACAGCAAGAGAAGGCTCCACGTGTAGGGCTTGTTCCTCTCACAGCAGAGTCAGGGTTCCATCCTCTGAGGGACACGGCTTGTGGCTGGCAGGAGATGCAATAGCTAACAGGCACTCAAGCTTATTTAGGATCTGGACCTCAAATGTTGGCACTAATTAGCTCCTTAAATCGCTGCTGAATGGAAGTGCAGACTAAAAAACCATTTTCCCCTCAACGTGGTCCTTTCCAAATTAGGCTGAGATGCTTGCTGAGGGTGGATAACATCTTCACCATGCAGCACTTGCACTGTACCTGTTCTTAGCTATGCAGAGAACGTGCAGTTCTGGCATTCCTCCCGGACTCTGCAGTATGTTCACTTTCATTTTCGACCACTTTAATAGTAAAAGATCCTTCCTTGGCAGTGGCTACAAATATCAGAATTCCCACTGTGAGGGAAAGTTTAAATATTCAGAATTCACCTTCAAAGCATTAGTTGAAAATCGCTATAAGAAATTCTGCTCTTGTCTTTGCCTTTTATCTTGTGAAGAAAAGCAAAACCGTAAAACCTTAAGGAACAAAGCCTGTCTCCGACCTTGTCCTTGCCTGGATCAGGTGTACACGTGTGGAACAAGAGTTTTGTTAGTCAGCAGCTGAATGTGTTTGCAAGTTTAATGTGTCCAGCCTATTCAATTACAGTACTACAGCTTATCACACTCTTATAACAAGCTCTTAGAGATCTGGGAGCCACGTTCTGCTCACACTTGCCCCTTCTCTTTCTATCTCTTACAGTCTATTTGGACATCTGTTACTTTTGGCAAATTCAAGTTGACACTGTCTCAGAGGGGCAAGAGGAGACCACAGCTGCATGCCCTGCTGGTAATTCCCTGAGCGCCTGAACTGGGCCAGCCAGGGAAAATGAAGTAATGCTCTTGGTCCAGCACAAAAAACGATCTGATAAGTGCTGTTCTAGTTGAATCTCTTTGTGATGAAGGAGAGGCTTTGGGGGAAAGCCTTTAGGCAAAAACACCATTAGAAAAAAAAATCCAGATATTTTCAGGCTCTGTGTTGTGATTCTCAATTACATTTCTTCAGCAGTCAGGCTGAAGAGAATTGTCCCTTTGTTCCGTGAGTTTAGAATAAAGGAAATATTCTTGTCTTTCTAACAGGCTGTAACTGTAGGCTTGGAAACTGCAGTTGAAATATTCTTGGCTTGCTGACTTTGCTTTATCCTCTTAACAGAATAAATGTTCTCATGTAATAACAAACCCGACAGATCTTCATAATTGATCCCTGTCCCTGACATATGAAGGGCACAGAATGCAAAGAGAATGAAGCACTGTAAGTACCCTGCAATGGAAGTATTGATTCTCTCAATTGCAGCACTGCCTTTCTCTGTAAGTGCCCACCTCAGCAAGAAGAAATTATGGGAGAAAATGGTCAGGGGAAGTAAAATTAGACTTAAATTTATGAAAAAAAGTGTAACTGATAACTCAGTGAGAGCCTGCCAAGGAGTCTCATTGCCTAAGGGTTCAGTTTTACATAGAGCCCTTAACTAGATCAATAGATTCCTTTTGGTCTACCAGAGGTTAAAACAAGTATAAGTGGGAGAGGGCTAATAAATCAACCCTGCTTGTACCAGACACAAGTTTGTAGTTCCCAAATCCCCTTTATACAATTAGGATGATTCACAGAAGAGTAATTGGCATGGCCTGAGAGGTGCTGTGGGTAATGGGTAAAGTGCTGTGAGGAGGGCTGCTCACACCTCTCACTGCCACATTATAATCAAGCAAGTTGTTCTTTCAAAGCCTGATGTCCTTGATAAACAAGGACTGGCAAGACTTATTAAAGTGCAGCCCAATCATTGTTATACCCTGAGACTGGAAGAGATAGGTGTCAGGTTCTGTTACTGCTGAAGTTTTCACAGCACCCAGATGATCTCACTGGAGGTGTGTGAGAAGGCACATTGGCACTTAATACGTGCACACCTATTCCCAAACCTGCAAAACCACTGCAGGAACCCTTTAACCTGTTCTTTCATCTTCTTTTATCCATCACTGCTGTCTCACAATCTGCTCCCACCGAGCATGCTGCAGTTGTCTAACGAATTTCACATTCAGATGGTTGAGTCACATTACACTCCACAGGGTCATATAAATGTTCTGAAGCTGACAGTTGTGATTACAAGTTAGTTGGGTAAGAAGAGGACCCCTGGGCACAAATCTCTGATGTACCTGAAAATTTTTTTGGCAGCAGTGACTAAATCTATCCCAAGCCTACAAGGTCAATTTGCAGCTCAGTTGCCATCCATATTTATCTGCCTCACACATTGAAATTTTGCTGTGACAGTGAGAAGATCTCTAGGAAATACCTCAAGTAGATTGTTTCCATGGGTAGCCTGTAACCCTCATTTTTCTGAAACAATCTTCCAGGATATGTCATTCTCATGATGATATCATCTTAAGTTAAAAAGAGAAAAAAAAAAAAAGGCAACAAGAAAGCCAAAGCCCAGAATAAAATATGCTCTTATAGCCATAGAATTCCCCTTCATTTCAAATCTGGCTCATAATGTGGCAAGCTTTGGTTGCAGCACTGTCACCAAAGGTAGGCATTGCTCTGTTAAACAATAAAAGAAAAAGGTTGGCTGCTGGAAGGGACAAAGAATGCAGTGTAACTTACATTTCTCATGTTGTCTCATATTATGGAGGGACTCATGAATAGAAAAAATGCCAAAGACATGGAAAATCCTGTTTGCATATACAGCCCCTTGGCTCCTGAGCACTTCCAGTGCTTGATGATCTCTCAGTCGGAGTTCCTGCTCAGAACTAACGTATTTAATCACAGAACTGGTGTGACAAAACACCAGATCAGAAAAGTGCAGTCACAAAAGGAATCAGTCCTACTTGTATCATGCCTATTTTAGAAGCAATAACAATTTTAGACACATGTCTTGGTGGTGGGAAATCAGTTGAAACTGCTTTTAAAGTATTCAGCATTTAGCAAGTTTAAAGGTATTTGAAACGAGGTGATATTTGGGACATTTTCCGCTGAGTCTCTGGGGAGAACTGCTGCTCTTGGTCCATGATCAAGGCACTGCATGGCCTTGTGTGATACAGGGACAAGCTTGAAATGCAAACAGCTTTTAACTAGGATTTTGTCATTCACTAAATGAAATGGTTGATTCTTTTCATCTCTCAACACAATCCGCTTCTGAAGTGCTAAATATTGGAAAAAATAAAGCAGTCCTTGTCTGAAGGAGCTGCTTAATAGTGAGACAACGCAGCTGATATTTTTGTCTGACTTTTTTTCCAGGAACAAAAGAATGTAAAAGCAAGGAAAGTTGCTCAATGGCTTGGAGAACCTGGCAGGGTTTTTTGTCACAGACTGTAACACGAGCACTGAAAGGGAGGGAAAAGGGCTCTGCCTCTTCGGTGTTCCTTAAGTTGTGAAATATCCACATTGTTCAAGAACTTCAGCGTTCAAACACTGTCACTGCCCCTCACTGCACCAAGGGCCGAATCCAGCTCATGCTGAAGTCGACAGGAGTCCTTCCATCAGCTGGAACGGGGTTGGGTCAGGCCCAGCACAACACAGAAATGCAAACACTGCAGCCCTGGCTCTCAGAGAAGCTCTTCACTACGCCAGCTGAATAAACCCTGCACTGGCTGGCTTGGTTTTGTCATCTGTGCTACCAAACACAGAAAGGATCCTGCCAAACAAGCCTTGTGCTGAAGGGTGGCCACGGGCAGTAGGTGCAGGTCAGGACATCTCTTCAGAAGCACCATCCCTGTGCTTCAGGTGCAGAGGTGCTACAGAGTGCTCTGTGCAAAGTTCCTGCTCAGCAGAATTAGTCTCTTCAGTATTTAATTTTGATATTAAATCAAAAGCCTTTCTTTTATAGCTACTGCACAGGGTGTTCCCTAGGATATGCACTGATCTCCCTTGAGACCCAAGGCAAAGTTGCTGTAGCTCCATCCATCATAATCCAATTGCTAAAAGAGCCAGAAAGTGCTATCAGTGTTCTATTGTAAATGTGCCCCCTTGCCATTCACAACCTGCAGTATTAGTTCTGCAAAATTTCCTTTTTATTTACAGCCCTCTAAGTACATTCCCAGAGCTAGATGATACAGTCTTTGTCAGCAATACAAGCAATAAAGTATTACTGTATAGCTGGCACCTCTGGAGCTGGAATACAACCCAATCAAACTGACATAACCGATAAAATTCAGTGCTGCAATTCTCGCAAAGTCTGAAATGCTTGAGTACAGAATGCTCTGGAAATCAGTACGGTTTTGCCATAAAAAACCTTTACGTCAGTGCCAGGGAATAGTGTCCTTTGTTGCACTGATTTAGTGCTCCATGCCAACTCCATTCTCATTAGGAACTGCTCGCCAGGGACGGCTCAGAAGTGTTTTGCTGCTTTTAAGTAAGAAATCGAAATTAGTGGGAGCTTGAAGTGGAGGTGTATGTTTTCTTTTGCTACCAGAAATCCCTCTGTCCTTTGCATCAATAAAACCCATTGATTCTAAATCTGCTAATCCCGTTGGAGATGGTTTTCTCATACTTTCCCTGAGCCTGGTAAATGGGGATGGAAGGTGAGAGTTACAGCAGGTGCAGGGTGATGTAGATGGAGAGGCAGAGCTCCTGAAGTGCAGCATGTCGGAGCTGTTTGGTTTTGTAGAAGCAATCCAAGGTTGCATTATAAATGTGCCTTCAGCCCTAAGGATGATTTGTCTATCACTTTTCTCTTGAAGAACTAACTTTGTATTAGGTAGCAAAGTATTTGTTGCTATGCAGAGGAAGATAAAGTTTTGCTCTCATGCTATCCCTGCACATTTGATACCAGAAGCAAATATTTACCTGTATCTCTGCAGTATCTGTGGTGATGTGGCACATAGAAAACCTGTAACAGAATTTCACTGACTCTTGAAGTCTATTGAGCCTGGAAACTCATTCACTAACTACCAAGCTTTTAACTGCTTGGGGTGTTTTGTCCTCCCTTCTGCCCCTCAAGAGCAACTTAAATTTAAATGAGAGATGATTTACAAGGTTTCAAGATAACACAGTATATGTAAACTTGTAAGTGTCAAATATCGCCAGACCTGATGGGAAGGATGATAAAGCCTGTGCTCTGTGCCGTGCAAAAATGTCCTGTTTGGAACAGAGACTTGCAGTCAAACTCCCTCCCCAGCACATTCCCTGCTGCACCCCCCTATTGCTGCAGGGGATGCTGGAGAGTGGGACAAAAAGAAACACATTTTACTGTTTCAAAGCTGCATCTTTCCTTCTTTCATCTCTTCCCTGCTTATCTCTTAACGTTCTTCAGAACTCCCTTTAAGGGGCAGATTAAAGGACAATATGGGAAAACAAAGGAAACTCAAGAATGCTTTATTTTAAGGAAATCTTTCTCACGAGTCTCTGCTCTCAAATGCTTACTTTCAGATTTTCGTTTTGTTGTTTTGGTTTTTTGTGTGTTTAAACACATCCCCCCTGCCATAAACACTCCTTGTGCCGTTTCCAGTGTCAGGAAGGGAGATCTGCTTTTGTAAAGGTGCAGTTATAAGGAGAAGCAGATGGAAGATAAAATGTTGGGTGAGATTCTCTGTCTGTCTAGTCACTGGCTCATTTATTGTCCCTTTCCATCTGTCTCTGCCTGCCTTCCAAGACTGCATTGTGTACTTCTCTCACTGCTGTTAAGTGCCAGAGATTTAACTGAGCACCACACTCAGCTGGCTACAGAGCTTACATCAACAAGAAATAGTATTTAGTTATACTGGATTGGGCTCGTGTTCAGTGTTTCTTATTGGATTTTTTTTTAAATATAGTTGTTCATGGGTCTGCAGAAGGCTTTTATGACAGGTTTACTGTGTAGTCCATCTCAACCAAAGATATGTTACTTACTGCCCACTTCAGAGGATTTTTCCTTCAGTGATCATATCTCCACGTTTTGCAAGTTTTTAATCCTTATTCTCACTTTTCAGCTGGCTTGCCTCTTGCTACTTTCTCATTATTTTCCTTAATAGGATTGTAGACAGGTTTTAAGGTGACTTTCTTGAGTTCTAAGCAGATGTCATCCTAAAGTAGATGTTACTTCAGCAGGGACATAAACTTCTTGCCTCTGTCTGCCCAGCTGGGGCACGGAGGTGCCAGTGCTGCCTTCCTGACTGCACGTGGCTGGGGAAAAGGACAATTAAACAGTAAGAGCTGCTGACTGCTTTACACACCATGCTGAGAGTTTTAAAGCTCTGCATCCTCAGAAAGGAATATAAAACTGGTGGGTTTAAACTCACTTGACATTTTTTTCACATAAACACCAGTATTTTCCATGTAAGGGGAAAATCTGTGTATGGGTGTGTATAAATCAGAATGCAAAGTCTGTCGTTGGATTTACTGGCAGCCTTAGGTTAAAGGACTGAAATGGCCCAAAGCAAAATCACTAAAGTGTCATCGAATCCTGCTTAGAATAATGATGGAAATGTCCAGTGAGCTGCATGATGTGATGCTAACAATTTCTGCATATGGAAAACGAGGTATGACTACCGTGAAGGCAAGACAGCCTGAGGTGATGACCAGGTGCTGGTGTCAGGAGCTTTTAGGAGAGGCTATGGAAAATGACCCAGGTCAGCTCTGCAACTGAGAGGGGACGTATGTTGTGACAAAGGATCGGGAGGTGGAGATAAGCGTGCTTATCTCCCCATGGTCAGGGCAAGATGGTCATTTTAAAGATTTAAAATACAAATCCCGACATCTTTGAACACCTAGATGGGGTTACTGGTTTGTTCTCAGTGTGGTTCTTTTTTAACTGTTCATCCATTCATTCAGCCTTTCTCTGATTTATTGTCCTGATATAACAATTGTGTGAATTGGCTCCTCGAAGCTATATGAGATTTTAACAGATTCTCAGCCTTGGGGGGTGGAATCCTTCTTCGTCTCTATTTCCATCATCCTTGTCCTCTCTCCCCTCAAGGGCAGGTGCACTCATTTCCTCTGTTAGCTCTTTTTGTGAAACAGTTAAAGGCTCCAGGCACTGAAGCAGCTCACCTGTGATGTGCCACACAACCCTTGCAGCAACTGCTATGCTGGTGTGGAAAAAAAAATCACATACAAGTTATTTCTCAAGACAAACCTCTCATTTACCATCTTAAGACAAATCTTTCTTTGTGAAGCTTAAATTATATTACTAGCTTTTTTATTATCATTTTTCACTCACTTGAGAAAGCTTCTTTATGCAGCAGACTTCAGTGAAGCCATTTGTGTAAGAATTATGGGAGCAAAAAACGTAGGATTAGAAACTTTCTTACTAGAAAAAAATTGATTTTTTTTTTCTTTTCTCTCTAAGCAATTATTTTATTGGAGTACAACTGGAAGTTCCTCAAAACTTCTTTCTGGAAAGAGCAATTCCATCATGATCATTCCCATATGTTTTGTAAAAAGAAATAGCTGTCTGTACTCAATTTGTTCCACCCATGTGCATTTAAATATTTGTTATATATTTAGCGTGGACACAGGTACAACATGTGTCTTCATGTCTTGCAAATAAAAGTTTTTCCTGTTTTCTGGCCAATTCCATGCTCTAAGTCTTTCTGAGATACCATCCTGTTGAAATCTTAGCTGACGTGTTTTCTTTCCTGCCTTTTTTGTAACATTTCAGTGGTCTGGACCCTAAATTATAACACATTCCTCAGTCTGATTTATTTTGTTATTTTATTTTCCAAATTGTATCACCACCACAGTGCTGCTAATATGTACAGAGTAAAAAAGAAAGGAACCTAGGGCTTTTCTTCAACCTGTCTTCCAAACTTGGCAGCACCAGGCAGGAGACTGGCATTGGCACGTGCTGTTCTCCAAATATTCTCCAGGGTATGCCCGGTGTGAGGAGCCCCTGGTGTGTGTAAAAATACCACAACCAGCTCCTTTGCCATATTCCCTTAGGGAATCTGAGGACATAGGGAAATTTTGTCTAAATTCTGCTGCGCTCTGACCGTCTGGGCGTGGGGATGTCCTGTTGGAGCCACCCGCTCTGGGTTACACTGGCTGCTTTGGCTCCCTCCCTGTGAAGACTCGAATTGCCACGTAGTGAGACACAGCTCACGTTTCCTGCTGCCTTTTTCAGGGAAGGGAATGTTTCCTTTCTGAGAAATGCACTGGATTTTCCTTCAAGTGTTTCTGAAAGAGGAGGACAAAGGCTGTCATGTAGGCTGATTTCCCAAGCCCACGCTTATCTGGCAGTAAATACTTGGATAGGAGCAAGATGATGTTGTGAAATTGAATCTTGATACCTCAACAGATGGTAATAAGCAGCCTAAATATGAGGTGAGTGCATCAGATGTTTGACTTGAGTCTGAGAAGAAGATTTATACAGTTATATTCTACCTGAAAAGGAAATACCTAAATACCTTTGCTAATCTAGATCTGTGCCACATTAACTTTCAAAGGCAGACAAGATCTCTGTTGCAGTCTCAGGGAGATTATTGTTTCTCCTGAGCCAGGAGGCATGCAAAAAGTGACAAAAGGGAACAGGCTCCTATTGAATTTACCAGACAACTTGATAAATTTTATGTGAAAAGGGAGGTTGGAAGTATAAATATGTTCTACATCCTTCCCATGACAGGCTATGGAATATTTATTATAAATGGAGACATAAAGCAGGAATAATCTTCCCCATGACCTCACTGTGACAAACTGGCTTTCTAATTCTTGCTGAGTGCTGATTATTACTTGGCTAACACTCTGAGCTGAAGATGAAGCATGTGCTAAGTTGCAAGAATTCTTACAAATAGGCTGAGCTAATTCCAGAAGGGCAATTTTAAGGACACATTCATGTTTTTACTTGCTGGAGTATTTTTTCTTAAGGCACACGAGTAGATCCACACATGCTGAAAACCTTCAGGCAAACAGTATGAATGCAGTTGCTCATTTCTGCATTGTGCAGTGCCTGGTGCAGGGAAGCAGTGGGATTAGTTGGTCACAGGCTAGGAAAAGCATTCCCATTAAACACCTTTTGGAGGTGATAACACTCATAAACTTGCTTCAGTTTTTATTAACTCAGAGAGGATGCTGCTGGTGAAGGCAGCTCACAAACACACAGGTATAATATGGAAGAGTAGGGTTAAGGGGTTCCTCATTGAGTTTTATCACGAGCTGGGAACATTTGAACTGTGTTTATGGAGACTTTGCTCACGGAAGGAGACAAGGATCCCGCTTCTTGTAGCAGTGCAGCTGCTGTGTGTACATCTGCAGTGCCTTCAGAGGCTTAGGGAGAGCTGCAGTGATCTCACAGGGAGAAATGGAAAGTTATTAATTGAAGAACTGTGCCATCCTTCACGCAAGGCTTCCCCTATGCATTATCCTGATGATTCCACCACGACCTGAACTAAGCCAAAGGTACTTCTGGTGTGTATTTGCCCGTCAGCAGAGTCCCCAGAAGTGTCTGACTGTAACCAGAGCATCTCCTGTCCAGACCAGAACCAAAGCCAGCCCTCCTGGTGTGCATGGCATGGACTCTGCACTGCTGGGGTTTACCCTGACACACTTTCATCCAGCAGGCAGCTCATGCCACTCAGGTCTACCTGAACAGTTGTCTCGTGGTTCCACACCTCCCTCGTGTCCCGTGATGTGCTTTTCCAGCCCCACCTTCCACCAGTCCCTCTTACACAGCAACAAGCTCCAGCCACAGGACCCCAGCAAGGTCTTTGTTCCCATATTTTCAGGGCCTGTTAGTGGCAGCCTTTTGCAGCTCTGTTCCACAGCCCTCCTGATGTGCAGTTATAGGAACAAGGAGAAAAAGGATGAAAACTTTCCAGGTAACTGCTACTGAGCAGCAAGGATAGCACACTTCTGAGGGTGGTTGTTTATAGCATTTCTTCTAATAGTGTCCAAAAAATGTATAAAGGAGAGATTTATCATTCATTTTGTAATAACCCAAACACCTGTCACTTGCTTTCAAAGATTTTCCATATGACATAAGACTTTCTCCAGAAGTTATTCCACCATCTCCCCACGCAGTCGGCTTCTGTGCCACGACAATTCACTGCTGAAATTAGGACCTCTGGAGGAGATCAGTGGAGGGAATTGTCTCACATGGAGAGTGGAAAACATCAATGGAATGAGCAAATACCTCTTTTAAGTTCTAGATGAGCTGTGGGGAGTTTTTCTTCTTCTATGAAGTTTCACAGACAGCCTGATTTTAAATCTCCTAAATCTGTAAAATCAGAGACGAGGGTTGGGCTTTTTTTTTAACCTTATCAAAAATACGAGACTTTCTTCAAAACTAGATAGGCTCAGCATTGAGCAACACTGACAGAGAGAAATGCTATCTGCAGGCTCAGTAGTGGGGTTCATTGGCTCTGTCCTCTGAGCACTGAATGTTTATCAATGCCAGCACACCACTCGTGCAGGCAGTGGGGGCGAACAGCAGCTCTATCTGAGCTTCTCAGGTGGGTCAGCCTTCCTCCTGTTTTACAAAAACTGGGACAACTTCATGTCCCTGAGGTTATTTTCACGAAAATGGAACAAATCAGGTTTTTTTTCCAGCAAGTCATCCAGCAAATGTAAGGGTTTGTTTCTCATGTTCTTGAAATGACTTTAAAAGTGTGCCCCTCAGGCACGTCCTGCCTGCAGAGCACCTCTTGCCAGCACATGCTGCATTGGTGTGGTTGGTGCAGCTCAGCTGAATTTGTCAAAAAACTCGAGCAAATCTTAATTAAATTTGTGTTCTTGTGTATCTCGTGTTCACAGGACAACACAAACATATAAAACATAACCAGTTGCTTTCCTGCTACCATTGGTTACTCTGCCACGTGCTGTGTCAGCATGTCAGATTTGGAAAATTAAACCATAGTAAAAGAATTTCCAGTAATTGTTTAATTTCATAGGCCTGGGAGGGTTCTGTCAATGTACAGTGTGACTCCTGTGAAATGGTTTCACTCTGACATCAGAGGTGAATTTCTAGTATTTCCATGCTTCAAGTTCCCAGCAGTTTCAGCTGCATTTCCATGTTCTTGCCTGCCCTTAAAATTAAAGAATAAACCTGCAGTTAGTAAATCAGGGATAGAAACAATAATATAATCCTAACTCAGGGTTATGAAAGATCTATGAAAACTTACGAAGGAATGTTTCTGTAGTTAAAGATCTGGGAAGCAATAAAAATCCACCAAACTGTCCTCTGCAAGAGAATTCATGGCTGTAGTTTTGCCAGTCTGCCTAGGGTATTTTCCAGAGGCTTTGGGGAATACCAAATTTCACTTTACAGGGGTTGTTCACAGGAGATGATGGAGCATTTCTTTCTAAATTAGAAGACCCTGGAGAGATATTTTTGCTCTGAATCATTAAAGGTTAAACCCATAATCACAAAGATATTCAATCAAGTCCTGCCCTTATTTTCAAACCACAGAAAGATGGATTCAGCTTAATGGTTATTCAGATGAGAAGTCTGTTATTTTTCCAGTGGTTCAGAAAGCTGGTTGGCTTTTAGTTCCTTGGATCCTTTCCCTCCCTGACAAGACCTTTCACTTCACACAGCAGAGTAATGGTATTGAACAAATTGTCAAATGCATGAACAGAAGCCCTAGGACAAAACTGAAGCTATGCCCGAACCTATCGCCATCGTTTCCACAAGCTTCAATTGTGCAAAATCCGGCAAATTGTCTTAAATTCTGCAGTTCTGAAATGTCTTGTGGCTATTAACGGGCACTCCATGAGGTGGTTATGGTGACAAGGTTGTGTCAGAACAGAGGTCATGGGGGAAACAACCCAACGAGCTCTGAATGAGGCTTCACGGAGAGATGTTCCAGCAGAGCAGATGTCTGCAAACAGGAACAGGGCTCACACACTCTCAGAAACCTCTAGGCATACAATGGGAACACACAGACACACCACTCCAGGGGGCTCGGGTACTTGGGAAGACTATTTTAGGGATCATCACTGAAAAGATTTTAAATATACAGTATAGAAATTAGTGTCGTACAGGTATTACCTGAGAGGAAAACATATTTGCACATTTAACATAGAGGAAATATATTTCATACATGCCCAAGAAGCAATACCTTCTGCATGGTCTGACAGGGATGAATTTTACTTGTGCTTCAGGTGAATAACAGCAAGAATGATCCATGTAGGCAGGAATCTCAGTGTAGTCATGGCTTCAGAGGAACTGCTGCAGCTCAGAGAGCTTTGATACCTGGGATCACCTGTATGACACTGCCTGAATACAACAGCACTGAGCAGCTCTCCCTCCTTGGACAAATTAAATATAACTCTTAATCTAATGTCATTGCTTTTCTCATAAATAAAGAGCAAATCTTCTGAATTTTGCTGATAAGTTCTGTGTGGGGATCTGTACTGAACTGGAGGAGTCACGGAGGCTGTGGAGACTGCCCATTTAAAAAAAAACCTTGTGTGGAACTAAACAATAGCTGGGTGCAGATTTCTGGAAAAAATTCCTTGCTGTACTAGAAGCAAGATAAGAAACAAGCAAAAAAACCAGCATGGGGGAAGAGAACTCCCAGCACAGAGCTGGAAACCTCAGAGGCTGTGGAAGCGACTGGCAGAAGTTCGGGCCCAAATGTCACAGGCAGCACCTGCAAGTGCTGAATCCCAGCAGCAGGGAAGTGCTGGGAGCCAGTGGCCATCTGGGGGACACTTGTGGGTGACCTCAGGTGGAGGAGAAGGATGACACTGCAGCGGAGATATTTCAGAAGGTCTGTGTGCTGTGCTGTAAGTCTTTCCAACAGCCGGAACTTAATATCTTAAGTTACAATTTGCCAGACTCCCTGAGCTGGCATTTAAAAACCAACCAACAAACAAAAAAACATCCAAAAGTCATTGCAAGATCCAGAATGACCCCTTGAGATGTCAGATAAAACACTGCAGTGAACACAAGCCATTCAGAGCCAGGTTGAGGCTTGTGACACTTAATGCTGTTTAAACCCATGCCACACACATAAAAAGTATCAAATCAAGAACCCAGGCTTAAAAATGCTCAGGGCCAGGAAAGGAGAAACTCCACAAGAAAGAACTGCAGGACTTTGCTAACTATGACCACCAATATCTGCTATGCTGAAGTGGATTAAATAATTCTAGTATTTGTAAATAACTCCTTAGAACAAACTGGTTATCAATATAATTTCAATTCTCAGGGAGTATAAATTTTACTATTAAATATTAATAACTGTGGCTGGGAAGTGGGGAGATGGAAGACTGTGCTTTAGAGATGCCCCAATTCTTTAGTGCCAAAGCCTTAAATATCTGAGCTGTAACTGAGACACTGAAAAGTGCCTGTCTCTCTTGTCTGGGCACTGCCACACCACGGTAGCAAATCCCTCCCTGGGTACAAAAGAGAGGAAAAAGGAGGTTTGTGGAGGCAGCAGCCTGAATTTGTCAGCATCTCTGCTGCTGGGCTGAATTTGCCAGCATCTCTGCTGCTTCCCACCTTCCCTCTGGGAATGCCCTTCAGGCTCTGCTGAGCTGCCAGCAGGATTCAGCCCCTCTTGCCCTCCGAGGAAGGCAGAGAGATCTGAGTTCGCACTCCGGTTGCTGGGCTAATAGCAGACCTGCTGCTGGCTGTGGCAGGATAAAGGGGCTGTAACTCTCCCCTCGAATAAGTAAATAAATACTGTTTCTCCTTCTCCACAGATTCGGTGTGGAACCTTTGTGCATATGTTCAGCTTCTACCCAGAATCACACCATATGTGCAGAGCTGCTCTCCGGGGTATGGAAAGTAAGAGATCAGTGAATGGCCCCAGCCCCACATGTCTGGGGCATTCAGAGCCAGAGCTCTGAGGGCTGGAGGACAGTAAATTCTTAAGGAAGAGGGAGAAACTAGGACACAGGAGCAGCAACTGGTGTGAAAGGGAAAGGAGGGGAGCACAGCATGGCATCCCAGTGTGACCGAGCGTTTTGTCGAGAGCTGAGCCATGTGAGCCGAGGAAGATTTTGAGTGAGACCTAATTAAAATCATCTGGCCCTCATGAGAGAGGTTTCTTTTCCTTGCAATTATTTTTCGCTTGTGTCAAGGATATTTAATTAGGCATGTAGAGCTGATGTTTCTAAGAGGAATTCAAAGCACATTCAGAGCTATTTTTAATATGTTATTACATTGTTAGACTTGGGGATTACAAACACTGCAAGCCCATAAGAACAAAGAAACTGTATGGCCAAGTGTACAGCAGTGGGTCAGGACTGACACGATCTGCAGCCCAGGCAGTTCTCTGTTTTGGCAGAGTTTTGAGAGGCAATAAATATCTAAGTAGTAATTCTACAGCATCCCAGACAGAGTATCATCATCAGGGGTTAACTGTCTCTTCTATGACCTACTCACCTCCCTGCAGCCAATCTGTGGCGTATTGATACAGGATGGAACTTTGGAGAACCACAGTTTTGATAAGGTTTTCCACTAGTATCTTAATTTTTTGTTTCAGACGATCTTTTTTTTTTTTTATTTTCCTTTCAGCGATCCCATTTATAACGAGAGACCATCTGGGAACTTCACAGCCAAAGGCAATTTAGCGAGCAGTGGTTAATAGGTAACCACGGGACTGATGAGGTGCTGACTCTGGCTGCTTCATTATAATTCCACACATTCTGCGTCCTTCTAGCACAGGGATAAAGTTGCATGTTGTGGCTCTGTGAGTACCCACAGCATGAGACAGTAAGTGTGTAGCTTTGTCAGACATCTCCCTGGGGTAACTTTGCAAAAGCAAACTCCAAAAACCATACCTGAAGGTTTTTTTCTGTAGATCCTTATGGTTGAGGGATTTTTTTTTCCCCTTTTTGTTCCCAGAGCTGGAACAGCACACACAGCTAGCAAACGCAAGTGCTGGTTTTGAGGTGAACTGGGCTCACAGGTTCTCTTTTCTTTCTTGAATGACTTCCTGCTAATTTCACACCCACAGCCAAATTTGGCTTAGCAGAAATGGCCCAACACACCACAGCAGTGAGGCAGGCTCTCTGTGCCGATCCCCAGGGGCACTGGTGGAGTCACCATCCCTGCAAGGGTTCGAAAACTTGTGGATACAGAACTTGAGGACACGGTTTAGTGGTGAACACGGTGGTGGTGCTGGGCTGACAGTAGGATTTCGTGTTCTTAGAGGTCTCTTTCAACATGAATGATTCTATGATTGTCTCTCTCTGGACTTTGCCCCTTTTTTAATATAGCATGATGTCCATGATGTCCTGTTTTCTGTCAACAGGAATGTTTTGATTTAGCAAGAGGTATGTAAGAAAAAGGTGATATATATAGATACAGATATAGATATATATNTGTATATATATATAAAACCATATATATATACACTTGTTCTTGAACGAAAATTCTGAAATTCACTTAAACCTCAGACATCTTTTTCCATACTTGAACTCTCCCCCAAACATTACCTTCAAGGATCACAGAGGGGTGATAAATCTTGTCTCACAGCTCAGTAACTGAAGCACCCTTTTGCTCTGCTACTGCCCTGAGGCAAAGCCCCTCTGCACTGCACGGGGAAGTTCGGCACTGTTTTAGCACTGTTTTAGCACTGTATTTGTAGAGTAACTCCAGCCTCTGTGAGAAGTCACGGAATTTTCTTGGAGCTCTTGATTCCTCCCTAAACTCACTAGATGGCTGTCTAAGAACACACATGGTGTGTTCCCTGCTCTGTTCTTGCTCTCTCACCCTCTCTCGCCGCCGTGCCCTGCTCTGCTCGGGCACTGGAGAGCTCCCTCTCCCCAGCCACAGCAGGCACCAGGTGCCACTGCCTGGCCAGGGCTGAGGAAACCCAGCCCCGCACACCCTGGACACCAGACCCCTTTGATCAAACCAGTTTTATTCTCCAAGCCAGAATTATGTATTTATATCAACCGAGTCCAAGCCTTGCTTGAATGAGTTCCTCACAACCAGTTTTTCAAATCCTATGAGGTATTCCTAGGAGTTAGGTAAAAATAGGCAATAAGGTGCGTAATGAATGCTGCTTTTTTTCTTCCAGTAAATTAGGGCAGCGAGGCAAAGCAGCTTCCAGAATCTGGAAATTCTGGTTTGCATGTGAGGGGACTGAGAAAAAAATCTGTGCTGTTCACTGAACGTTCAACGTGTTCAAGCCCTTGTTGCCAGATGTGGCTTGAGTCTGGCCTGTGTGCACTGATGCTGTGTGGTTATGAATCCTTTAACTTAAGGGAAATTATTCCTGATTGAGATGAAAATTGGACCCCGAGGCTCAGGCTGAGCTGAACTTTGGGCATGTCTCTCAGTTTTCCAACGCTTTTCATTGGAAACCCTGACTTACGAAGGAAAGTATGCACGGATCTATCTCCAGTCCATGTGTCATCCTATTGTCTTCAGTTCTGCAGGATGTAGAGCAGGGAATTAGACCACACAGCAACGAATGCATCTCTCCAGAGCACCTCTGGATCTGCCTCGCGTGGTTTGTGCTCCTCTGCACTGCCCCAGGAAGACGAGGCTGGGAATTGGCAGTGTCTTGTCTCTTTGCCGTGCTGGGATTGCAGCAAAGCCGAATTGGCACATGGCTGGGAATAATCTTAATTGCTTGTGCATGGAGAAACGAGGGAGAGGATGGGAGAATGGAAAGGAATATAAATGTTATCTGTACTTAATCAGTTTTTTCCCCATCACTGTGTTTTCAACAGGATACTTACATTCCATGAAACAATAATTTTTCTTTTAGTTCAGTCTTGTTGAAAAACCCAGATTTACCTGACACTTTAACGGTTTTCAGTTGGAAAGGGTGAAATGAGATACTTAGTCTGAGGGCTGGGTCAACTCCATATCTTCCAGAAAATCTCAGACTGTGAAATAGTTTGTTTCCTGTCATCAGGACACCAAATGCTGATGTACAACTCTCCAGTGCCTTCTGGGACCTGTAATTCGCTTGTTCTCTGCCCAGCTCTGGTATTTTTTGGCACCTTGCAACCACACGATACCTTTTCCACGTGGAGATAAATGCATAGTTTTAAGCCCTCATTTGCCATAAATCTTTATTTGCATATTGCAAGTTTAGCTGAAATAATAACAAATTGCCAAAACGTTTTTGCCTGGCCGTCGGGCAGGTTTGAAAGCTAAATTCTTGGCTCAGAGTCAGCCGGATTAATATGAAAGGCTAAAACATGATACTGGAGCTGATCAAACCATGCAACCTGCACCTGAGGGGAATTTTTCTCATGGAATTCATAAAAATGTCCTTATTTTCTCTTGATTAGATCTGACTGTTAAGGTTTAAATGGAAAGCAGCAACTCTTACGTGGACAGCAGTGGGAGCTTTGCTGTTCCAAAGCCGTAAGTTTTAATCAGTGCAGTTCCCTGTCAAAGTGGATTATCCCAGGACACTTCACAACCCACTCTGCTCCCACCCCTCCCCGATGGCTTCAGGGGGGAGCTCTGGAACAGGAGGAGGGAAGCAGTGAAAAAGGGGATGCAATTGTCCGAGAGAGACAGAGCTATGTGCCAAAATGTCTGAAGGTTTCAGGACAGTATGATTCTCACATTATTGGTACTTTATTTTTTAATCAACTGCTGTTTTCAAAAAGGCAAATCCACTGTTTGCCTTCCTCTTCCACGTAGTTAGTGTGCCACAGTAAATCAATTTGGAACCTGAGGTGTAAACTCTCCTTTCAAAGAGTCCTTTGGTAGTGGAGGATGCTGGCTGGGATCCATCCAGTAGGCTTGAGGTTCAGAAGGTTAATGAGAAGTTCAGGGAAGAGCATTTACAAAAGCCAGCACCAAGAACAACCCAGTTCTTGCAGCACTCTCTTTTTGGGCAAAGTGGGATTGTGCAATCTAGGAAGCTGGGGAACTACTTTAGTCTGGCTGTTTCCTGATAAGGAGACATAGCACATACAGAATAGTTTGGGTGCTTTTTCCAGCTTAATTATGTTCCTTATATAAAACAAGATCTAGCTAAACAGTCTGTAAGTATACAATATATCTTGTGTATATATGGGTAAGAAGAGTTTGGGTAACAGTTTCTAAGACTGGCCTGATTAGAGGAATCTCTGAACTAAAAGAAGAGTTTTAGTCTCCCTCTAAGTCACGATCTCTCAGCAGATCAGGGCTGTTAGCAGGATGGTGACACATTAACACCAGCACCCCACAGCACTTGCCCTTATGCAGACATGAGGTGTGAGCTGCTCCTGCCCTAAATAAAATGAACCATTTAACCAAAGGGGATACTGGATGTAGTGATCTAGAGAGGGGTGGTTAAAGGGCTGAAAGTGATCACTTGTTTTAGCAAATCCAGTCTCTGACCATAGCAGGCTGCTATGTCACCAGGTGTAGAATCAAGAATGGATCCAAATAGGATCCACTTTTCTGTTCCACTTCTCCTTCCTCAGCCCAAGTGAAGAACTTGCAAAAACCCCATCTGCCACCTTACAGCAGAGCTGATACAGACGGCCAAAGATTCAAAACTGGTAATTCACAGGAGATTGTAGAAGAGGTTAAAATTCATGCACCAATACCCGGAATCTCTCCGGGGTGACCTTACTGAGGCTTTTCAGTGCCTAAAGGGCTCCAAGAGAGCTGCAGGGGGACTTTGGACAAGTGCCTGGAGTGGCAGGACACAGAAGAACGGCTTCCCACTGACAGAGGGCAGGGACAGCAGTTCTGTGAACTTGTGCATCCTCAGATGAAGGTTTTTCCCCAGTGCTCTCACCCAGCCTGCGCTGAGGCATCAAGGCACAGGTGCTTTAGCTCTGCCTTACTGTTCATACCACTGCTTTACTATTACCTTACTCTGCCTTACTCTTTAGTAGCACGGCTGGTGAACCTGGGCAGGGTTCTCAGCGATGCGCAAGTTCTGGGGTAGAGTCCCCGTGCTAAGGAGCAGATGGAAGGGCTGATGAGCAGGACAGATGTACAGCGCGTCTTGGAGAGCTCGGTGTTTGTACCAGCCTGTGGGAGCTGCACTGCTCTGCTCCCCAGCCCGTGTGCCAAATGTCACACAGCTCTGCTGGAGCTGGAGATTAGCAGGCTAATCCTGACACTTGAGCTTACCTGAACAATAACCTTACACCAAGTTCATGATTTTCGTTAAAAGTTCCATTGCAACTGAGAAACAACAAAATAAAAAGTCAGCACTGGCTGTTAAGAGGCCACAGGACATGAGGCCAGCTCAGGTTTGTGTAACATGGTCAGTGGATATCACAGGCCCTTACACTGCCTGACAGCCTCAATCAATAGCTGGATGCTTTTCAAACGAGATGTTCCAGTCTGTTTATACACAATTTTGGGTTTGCAACTGGTATTTTGGGAGTGAACACCAAACCCCTCCGAATGAAATTGCGGGAAATGGTACAGTTTGAAGAAGTATATCCTACATTTAATGGGAGAGAGCTGTGTTTGCAGCCTGTTATTGTCTGTGTTGGTTGATTTTCCCCCACACACCAGCAAAGCCCAAAGTCATGGCAGTTTTGGGCAACTTGGAATCTGCAGTTTATTTTTACAAAACCTGAGCTGATGAGCTTTCTGCTGAGAGGCAATATCTATCTAAGAGTGAAATGCTCTGATCCACTTAAAATATTATCAATGGAGAGAGCTGTACAGTTAAAGTCTTTGAAAGTGAAAATTCCTTTAATAGATATCCTGGCTCTCTTTAACTAATCTAAACAGAGACAGTAGAGGACCATTCTTTCCATGGAGGCAGAGTGTTGATAGAGCATTCCTGCTTTGGGGAGAATCCCTTCAGTTTGTCCTATCAGACAGACCAAATTCAGATGTTGTGGTGATCTGAGTAAGGCCCAAAGAAGATCCCAATAAAGGAAATTCTTGCGTATGCTTTCCTCCAAAATCTCTTTGCTCCCCACAGGTAAGAGCTTCACAAGTAAACATTTCCCATAAAAACCCATTCATATTCCTCTTGAATGAGCTTTTTTGTCAGCTTCACGCTGGTATTATGAAAGGATTAGTGAACATTATCACAACGGAACATAATAAATTAATGTTTGGCAGCCCAAGGGATACTAAAGATCTGCCATTATTTGCAGTAGGCACACTGCAGTGCTAAGGCTGACATGTATGGTGACAATAGCTTGATTTAATGCTTACAAAGTAAGCCTGGAAGTTAGAACTTAGCTGAAGGTTCCTGCCTCCATTGGCAGGATCCAGAAATTTAAACAGGTTTTGTTCGTGACTGAATAATTCTTATTACTGAACAGAAAGTGCATGAAATATTTAGTAGCTTGAAGCATATGTCCCATAATAGATGTTTTTCTTCAGGGAACATAAGGAAAACTGCTTTCAGTGTTATTACATTACACTGTGAATTGAGGAATCCAGATTCTGTCTCCAGTTCAGCCCAGCTGGCAGGTGTTTGCACCCCTTCCCTTAGCCCTGCCTGGTGTGTGCTGGCCGCTGGAAGGCCAGAGGGTGTTTCTGTTTCCCTGTGCTCCAGGCAGGGGCTGTGGCTTCCCCTGGGTACTGTGAGGCAGATGCTGTCAATAACCTCCTGCATCAGAGCCCTTTGCAGGGCTGAGCATCAGTTCACTGCCCCTCTGCCACTCACTGTACTCCTGGGAAGCTCAAGGTGAGGGATTTCAGAGCGTGATCTACATCAAGGGACACATTCCAGCCCAGCCTGGACCTGGATTTGTCCCGAAGAGCAGGGGACAAAGAACATCTACAGTGGTGGTGCACAGTGTGCAGGCAGCAGGCAGGGAGGTCAGCTTGATTTGGCTGATGTTCATCCAGTAGTGCCTGGGGAGGAATTTAAAGCATCTCCTGGAAGCTGCATCTCCTTATTTCAGGACTTTTTTGATGAGAAGGAGGCTTACTGCCTTGCCAAACGCTCACTTCTCAGTCCCCAGTAACTGGCAGGTGAATGATCCACGTGCATTTCCCTCCTCCCAGGACAGTCCCTGTCTGATTAGGACTCAGCACTGAACACACCCCATTTCTGCTTTCAAAGCAGTGTCAGGATAAAGTTCCTGAGTACTGCTGCTTCAGATCTTCCCTGCACAGAGCTGCCTCGGAGATGTCCTGCACTGCCCACACAGACAGTGAGCCACCAGCAGCACTTTTCCCCCTAATCACCATGAGCTCCCTGATAACGTGATCTTTTCCTTAGTTTCTTGTGGCACGCTCAGGACTCTGAGTCCCTCATGACATGTGCACACAGCCCTGAACACAATGGCATCCCAGTGACTCAGTAAGGCTGCACTTCAATTACAATAGAAATAATAATGTTAATTTATTTTCTTGATGCTTTTGAATAGGATTTGCTGAAAAATAAAGGAAATATGGGATATAGATCATGTTACCATAAAACCACATGCAGTGAAACATTCATCTGTCTCCAGCATTTCATGTCTTCTGGGCATCCGAGAGAGTTGAGCTTGATTTATACAATCAAGCTATTCATTAAATATCTGTTTGAGTTTTGGGCAGATGCATCCTTTACCTGAGTGATGAAATCTGACTACAGGAAATGGAGCTATTCCTTTGTGAAAAGACCCCATTCTGCTTTACAAAGTGAGCCTTGCAGCAATACACTTCTAGAAAACTGCCAAGCTTTGTGCACCAAATACTGTTGTAAGGGCTCAGCAACAAAACAGTTGTGGACTTGGGGGGGATCCAAGCACACAATAGCACATCTTTATGCAATATTTCCTCTTTCAACATCCTCCTCCAACACTGTAATTCACTGACAACCATCGGTTCATTTTAATTCTCACATTCTAGCCCCGAACACTAAGCAGTTTATAGAGCCTGAATTCCTGTGTGGGCATACTAATTATTTAAATCAGTAGTCCAAATCCCGTTCCAAAGAGCTCTTGCTGGGAGTCCTTCAGGAGCAGACTGATCTATTATTGCTTACTGGACCGTACTGTGTGTCAGAGGCATCTCAGTATTTCTATCAACAGCCCTCTGGATATCTGGCTCTTGTGAGAGCACTGAGTGATTGCGAATGAAGGGAAAAGCACCAATATATATGTTGGAGAATATATGTGAAATGATCCAGTGAATTGATACCCTCCCTGCTAGGGACTGGCTTGGAAAGTTCTCAGCCATTTTTAGAAAAATCAAGTATCCCCAGGCAGATGGGAGAGGCTGTAAAACCTCCTGCTGTGTGGAGCGAGGCTCCTTATCTTTGAATACCACCTGGCAGATAAAGACAGGGAAGGATCCTGCTGGTTCTGGGATACACAAGCTCCCACTGTCTTTGCTGAGAGGAGCAACAGCTCAGGTTTATCTCGCACATGTATTGTTGTGTATTTTAGCTTTTGTGTTGTCATGCAAATAAAACCATGGGTTTTTGCCCATTTTGCCTTTTTGGGCCAGGATAACCTTCTCCTTACGGGACAATCAACGCAGATGCAAGGGAATGCACACAGCACTTATAACACTCGATATTTACTTATAACCTCCATATTTTATTCATGAATTTTACAATTCCAAATATAATGAAACAGTTAGAGTATTTTATTACAAAGCTTATAAAATAATTAAATATTACACTTATAGTTTTTGCTTTTTTTACACCATAATTCATACTTTGTGACACTACCATTTTCTTTCCTCAGTTGTCACTTAAGGAAGTGAGCAAAGAAATATAAAGGAAAAGCTATGCATTAATAAATTAATTATTTTACATCAAATAATAAAAAGGACACAATTATAAAAACAAAACAAAAACAACCTTGGAGTTTTCCTAGAAAAAAGGTTATAATTACACAATGTCCAATCTCAAGACAGAGCAGTGTAGGTTGAGATATGTTTCCAATCATTTCCCAAAGCATGACAGAATACATGTTTTTAATTTAAATTGTTTCAGAAGGAACTGCTAATTTTAAGTGACCACTGTCTGGCATTAGTGCTGAGCTGGCTAATCCTACACTGAAAACCATACTTTAAAAAAACACTCAAACTGAACTACATTCATCAAACAGAGTTGTGGGATTGGGTGGAATTAGATAAATATGTCCCTCACAGGCACTCCCCAGAAAATTACAGCAGGACACAGCTCTGTCTCGGAATGGGTTTGGCAAATAGGTTGGGGTTTTTTCAATGCAGAAACCTTCTGAATGGCACCATTTGATACCTGGTGCCATCTTGATACTGAACGGCCACAAATATCTGCATGTTTACAATTCTTTTGTTTGCTGGTGGATTCTGAACTAAACACAAGTATCAGGAGAGTGTGTAAAAATAGAATTGACTTTTATTTGGTAGGAGTAAATAATCCACTTATCTTTTCATGCTTTTTTTTTTGCGTAACATGTGAATAAATAACTGTTTAGAGAAGTTCAGCATGAATTAATGGACTGTAATATTCTTGTTATTTCCTTTGGGTAATGGATGAATCAAAATTTGCAGAGAGATTTGAGATTAAAAGGAAGACATTCTTCAGTATCTTGGCATTCAAACAACCTAGCTTCTGAAACAAAACTACTTAAAAATATCAAGTTTAAATTTTAAAATTATATATCTAATGAGCTTAGAAAGTTGAAAACATAACCATTGAGAGTTCAATCAATCCGAGTTCCTTGAGTTAGTTGAAATATGAAATTCTATTTTACTTGTAACACAGCAATATTAAAAGTCCAAATATTCTAACGCTGCATATTTCTAGGAATACATTTCAAGTTACTAGTTAACCACCTCTGAGTTTCTACACGAAGCAGAAAATGAATTCTTCAAAAATTATAAAAAAGTTAGCATGATGCACAACTTGCTTTTCCAGCAGCAAGTCTGGTAGAGAAGCACCATAAATCTTTGTAGTGCACTATTTACTTCTGGTGGCCACACGTGTGACGCTGCCTTCTCCAGCCCTCAGCCATCGATGTCCCCCTGGGGCAGCAAACAGCTTCCTCACCCAACAACAGTCACAAAAACCAGGAAAGGACACGCTTCTGATGGTGTGGTCTGTCCTGCTGCCACGCTGCAGCCTTTCTCCTCCAGCTCCCAAGCTCTCCTGCTCTGCATTCTGGTAAATCAGCCAGAAAAGGCTCCCTTGCCTTAATTTCTTCCTCGTAACACGTGACAGTGCAAAATGACACTTTTAAAGAAAGAAGAACTTCCCCTCGAGTCTCAGTGTTCAAGTGATCCATAGTACCCTGTGCTTTAGTGAGGTCAGCAAATTAAGAAAAAAAAAAGAGAAAGAAACATTCCTTTTTCAACATATATCCAACAATTACTGTACCTCAGACATTCCCTTAGAAAATAATGTCTCTTCCATCAGTGGTTTATGTGGCACCATGTCTTGCCTCAAAGCAGAGATCATTCCAACATAAATTGAAGACGAGAATCCTGTCACTGAAGGGTTCAGGTAACACGCTGCTATCAGTTCTTCTTCGTGCATGATTTACAACATTGCTTGCCATAAAATTTGTGGTTACAGACACCATGCTGGGGCACCAGATGACACCAAGTGAAGAAATCCACACAAGAAGGATCATCTGAAGGAGAGAAACCCAAGCAGTATGGTAAGATTGTGTTTTAGCAAGTCTGCAAGTCGGGTGATAGTCCTACACCCTTCTATGCTTTTGGTAATATTAAAAACACGATGGGTTTCGATCCAAAGGAGAGGAAACATGAACGAGCTTTCATCTCAGAAATACTAGTTCCTTGCTTTAATTTAAGAGCCATTAAACTTTTGTTAAGAGATCTGTTAACTCGATCGAGATAGAGCTAATATTATAGGGGGTCAAGAGCTGAAGGAATGAAAAAGTTTGGAGCACACTTTGTAGCTCAGGAAAACAAGAGAATGTTCCACATTAGAAGATAAAAAAGCCATCTGTGTTTACATCTCTGATTACAAATGTTGTTCTAAAGCCAGGCACTCGCACAAATGACCCTACTCCATATTTGATGCCCGTTGCTGGCTGCCATCACCACCATCACGTGGAGTTTACCTGCACGCAGACCTCACGGAACTCGGAATGCCCGGGCCCTGCACAAAGTGCTCTGCTCCGTGCTTGCATTCCAGCACCTTCTGGAGGGACTTCTTTGCCTCCCTTCCACTCTGCAGGGAACCTCAGACATCTCTTTCCTCAGACACTTCAGTTAGGTGTCATGAGTCAGGCTCTCAGGACTTTGACTATGCCATGTTGGCAAAATCTTAATTAACTGCAATGGGAGAAGAGACTGGCTGACCACGGTTAGTTCTCAAAAGCCCAGCTTTTAAGTACAAATACAGCCAAATCATATTTTTCAATTAAAATCTTACTTCTCTTTTTTTACGTACGGATTTCATTTATACACACATCTCCGTTGCTGTAAAAACACCTCGTAGCTGCTCCTCTCTCCAGTTTTGCAGTGGATGCTTTATGTTTCTTTAAAAGAGCAGAGTGATGATTCGTACGGGTGATTTATAAACAAATTCACCATGTCTGAGAGAGCAGTAAGACTCAGTGGGGTTTAGCAAAATTTATAGCTAGACTGAAATCTCCTGCGAGCATGGGAAAAGATTTCGTTCAGCTCTCAGAACTACTGTTTACATGGTCAATAAAAGGAATTTACAAGGGGACCGAACAAAACTCTAGCCACCACTGTCTGCATTCTCAGATCAGTTACTGAGTCACAGCAGATAAACGCTCCCTCACAGAGCACAGACAACTTCTGCATGTTCCATGGGCCAGGAATCATCTCCATCTCTCTACAGCAACTTCTTTGGTTTAGTCATCACTGCTCTTTTTTATTCCCTTTTATATGATGGCAAAGGTGATTTTGTATGCCTTTATCACCCTCAAAGTTATTTGAATGAAAAATAAAATAATTTAATAATAATAATTCTTTTTAAATATGCCGTTTTTTCTCTCAGGTTTTAAAAATATGAGCTTGTCTTTAAATTCTAAAGGTACAGAAAGAAAATACTGTTCTCAAAGAGGAACTGGGGAGCTCAGGACTGAACTGCAGCCTGTCCACTCCACAGCACTGCCTTTCTGTTGTGCCTGGAGTGTCAGGAGGGATCCAGCTGGGAGTTCAGCACCAGCCTTCCCATTCCCTCACCAGACAGAATTTGGGAGGACCCAAAGTAGACAAGAGACCAAAAGCACACACCACATAAAGGAAGGAAAGGTTGTTCTGATGAAGACAGGAAGGAGCTCTCCTGCCGTGAAAGGGTAAATTTTTAAAAAAAAATAGAAATTACTGTTTAAAAAAAAAGTATAAGCAGTGAGGAAGCCACGTTAATAAATCTTTATGCCCCCTTTGAAGATCAGAGGGCAACGCTAATATTGCAGAGGTATGGCTGAAATTGGGACCTAATCCAAGGACTATTGGAAGGAATACAAAGAGCCCCACAAAATTCAGTGGGTGAGGATCAGGCAGTCAGGTCCTTATTTCTATTTACCCAAGTATTTATAAGTTGTTCAGATTTTCATTCATTTGAAGCTGGATTTACTACGAGTTACGGTGACCGTAACTGCATCTAGAGAGGGGTGGAAATGACCCAGTTTGTCTAGGAAAGTGTGCAAACTCTCCCTGAAACATTAATTTCTTGCCTGTGATCACTGAGTCGGAGCTGCATGGCTGATAATAGAGACTGATTTGCTTCAATGTGATTCCAGCACAGCTGGTTTCCTCTCTTTTTGCTGCTTTAGACAGAACGTTAGAGAGCAGCGAGGAGATAATTGATCTCTAGAGCCTGACGACCCAGGTATAATAAAGGAGAAAGGGCTCCTGCAGATGTGAGGAGAGAGAGAAACAGGCCAAGGCCAAAATTAATAACAGACAGTACTTCAGACATGAAATATAGCAGGGGAAAACGGGTGAAAGAAAAGTCCTTGCTATATTCTAACAGAAAAGGAAGTTATACAGAAACTCCAAAGTACAGCAGAACCTTTTAGGAATGTTAATTTGAAGTGTTAGCAACATTTACTGATAAAAACAGCAGAACTATTTACTTATCCCTTTTAGGACCATTTCACCTCCATATCCTTGTTTGGATTCAGGTCCCCTGATAGATGAGGCTGATACCCTGCGTGTCTCGAGCTGATGCAGCAGAATGGTCTGCTGGGATCTCACTGGGTTTCACAGGGGTTTTGTGCACAGGGAATGCCAGGAACTGGGGCAGACGTGGGGGTGGTTGGCTAATGTCAGTTTACAAGATGCAGAACCAGAGCTTGACCTCTGCTCCCAGCTCCATTACCATCTTTCTCATGCAATCCAGCCTAGGTTTTATAGAGGTTGCTTTCAGCTCCCAGTTTTGAAAAGGTAACAAGTCAATTAATGTGCAGTATTTTGAAAGGTACGTTTAAAGTGCTTTAGCATACCTAGATAACCAGATTATGTGGGACAAACATAGACCCCTACGAGCTTTCTTCACGCAGTTAGGAAGGAGTCACAAACAGTACCCATCCTGTAAGCAAATCTCTGCAATGGGCTAATGCACCACTCTGTGTGTGGTGGTGCTGAGAGAATTCCCCTCCTGTCATTCCAAGTGGCACAAAACCTCTTGCTCCCCTCTCCCTTCTCAAACTGAAGAGCTGGAGGAATAGAGTAGACATGAAAGTGGAGAGAGACCTTAATTTCATGTTCCCTGACTGCACGCCGTGCACTGGTCAGAAGCAGTAAGAAAGGAAGGACATTCTAGGTAAAGACTAAAAGTAAACGGCAAATTCTTATTGCTTAGTTCCAAAGCTGCAATTATTAATCACAAAACAGTACCAGCATAGAATGCTTGTGTTTTTCAACAAGAGTACAAAGGTGCAGTTCAGAACCAAACGGCATGACTTTTTCACATACTTCTTTTAACATATCCCTGTTTTTAAAATCTCCAGTGCCAGCTGTACTCCCAAGTCTGCTTAAAGAGGGCTCACTTGGTGAAGAGAGATGCTATTAATATCAGGGAGTTACTGCGAATCTGGAAGTCTAGGAAAAACCATTTATGAAGGAACAGGCCACACCAGAGGTGTAGCGAAAAGGTGATGTTTGCTGGGTATAGAACTCTAAGCAACCAAGCCTGCTGCAGCATCTCGAGCTGAGTTTTACCTCTTTTCACGGGGACTGGGCAGAAGTTGGTGTTGCAGGCTCTCAGGACAGCTGGTTTCTGCTGGGGCAGGCAGCCAGCAGCTGGCCTGCCCTGGCGCAGGCACTGCACGCTCCGGGTCTGCACTCCCCCGCCGCAGGTCACCGTGCACTGGGCAGAGGGAAAACAAAACCTTGGCTTCCACTGCAGAGACTCCGAGAGCCCCTGAAAGCCAAAGGGGGAGCTTCCAAGGGCCTTGGATGAGACTTTCAAAGCAAGAGAGGTCAGGATCAGGTGTGCTGCTGTTCACCAGTCCCCATCAGGACCAACTTTTCTTCTGGTTATTTAAGGACTCAGCTGAAAATCTGGTTCCTTACTTAGGCATCAAGACAGAAACTGAACATTTCAGAAACCTGTTCCTGATTGCCTGCACTGATTTCTTTTGATCTCTAAGCCTCTGGGCCCAACCCTGCTGCCCGAACACAGATAAAACTCCCATTGGAACCATAATTATGGCAGTATCTGGGGAAAACCACTATGAGTTTGCAGGAAGAGCTATGAAGTATTTTAAAATTAATAAGCCTTTTACTTGTATGTGTTTCATGAAAAGTTGTCTTTAAGATAAATGTGATCATTTTCATCTGATTGCAATTGTCAGCCACACATTGTTTCATGTAAATATTTTTAAATGAGTGCGTGTCTCATTGATATATGACTCATAAAGTAGATAAGTTCCAGAAATACAGAAGCTTGTTTGCAAGAATGTAGAAACAAATACAGACTGATCTCACAATTAATCATAGTATTTAGGGAATTCCAGGCAATCTGTGCAGATGCTCAAATACACTGTGCACAGAGATATGCAGCAGTTCAACCACAGTGCACTTTGAAGAACACTGAGAAGAAAATGTTGGAAAATGAGTGTGGAATGCAGCGCCTCTCAAGCACGAATAACATTTTTAGGTGACATTCTTCAGTTTCGGGACAAAGAAAGGAGCTGCACCAAAGTACACGATGGATGTGGACCAGCTGCCTCCCATCTCAGTGGCTGAGTGCTGTGGTCCTCCTGAGGGAATGGCTCTGTGCAGGAGGCACCTGGGGCCTGGCAGCACTGCAGGCAGCTCCTCTGAGCCATCCCACCTCTGATTTCCCATTCCTACCTGCTGCCAGGGCGAGGAATACCAGCCTGACACCATGTTATACAACGTCTGGGACGGACAGGCTCCCTTGTTACAAGCTTCCTCCAGGTTGGTGTTTGGTTTCTTGATGTTCCTGCATCTCCTCTGAGGGAAGGTGACCAATTTCCCGTGGATGCTTTTCTCGCCGCATTTGAGCTCTCGCTGTCGCAGGCCGGGCCCGCAGGAGGCTGAGCACTGCAGAGGCAAAGCACAGCTTCTACAGCCTCACAAACACATGCAGATAAAGGGGAAGGGGTGATGTGTCAGACACCCCAAACTGTGCATCATTAAAGCATCACAGAACTAATCCCACAGAGCCCATGCTCCATAAAGCGTAAACTGAAATACGAACCCCAGTGAGTGATTAACAAAGACACTGGGGTACATCTGTCTACATCTGGGCTTTACAGCACCTCACCTACAACACCTGAGTTTCAAACAACAGCTCAGCTTTCTTTCCTCCCTGTGGTTTGTGTGTGTCCAAGAGCAGCCAGGGCAGGCAGTGAGCCACGAAACTGCACCACTTTACCTCACTCCAGGAAGAAATCACCCACTGGAGCCGGTCATTTTTGGGACAGCGTCCGAGCACACAGGTCTGCTGGGACTCAGGCTTAGGGTCTGTGCTGCACATGCTTTCAGGCAAGATTTTCACCTTGGGAGAACCCGTACTCTTGCAGTAGACATCCCGTTTCTTAATACCTCTCCCACAAGTCTTGGAGCACTGTGAGGGAAAGAAACACTTATTTGAAGTGGAGGAAATGAAAATTGGCATTATTTGCATTTTCCAGCAGAGCACAGAAAGCATGGCTAATGTGTTGCGCAGCTGCCATCGTGATGTAAGTAAACTTGAAATTCTATTGGTAAATAAATAACAGTAACATCTGTGTGTCACTTCTAGAACATTGTCCTAAGTGCTTTCTTAATGTAAGCTGTGAACTCTCTCAGTCTCCATGTAGAACAGACAAGTAATATCTTTTTTCCGTAGATGAGGTAAGTTGGACTTGTGAGCAAAGTGCTTTTGTGAGCAAAAGGCTTTTTTCCCTGCTTATAATGGTTGAAAGCTGTTCCTATGCTCCCATCACAGCATCTCCCACAGCAAGATGCTCTCAGCTATTTGTCATTTTGTCCTCACCTTGGCCTAGAGGGATGAGATCGAGGCAGAGAAAACTGCCCAGGGAGTCGATACATAACTCCTTCACCGAGGGAATCTCACCACAAGACAGAATCTGATACTGACAATGGTTAAGGAGATATTTTAGTTGCCAACTGCAGCTCAGGACGAGTCACCAGAATAAATATGCATTGCTGAGCCACGGTTCAGTGGTACAGACATGCCTTACGCACAACAAAATGACTGAATCGGCCATTTGTGATGAAATTAAGTGAAGAGCCCTGAAATAATGCTGCCAGCTTCCCACCTTCTTGCATCCTCTTCTAACTGTTCTTTCTACTAATAATTATGGGCACGTTCCAAGGCAGAATCACTCCATGTATCAAATTAAAAATGTTTTTGGAAGATTTCATGAAAGCACAGTTGTGCTGAGGATGAAACAGAAATACCTGCATGCTGAAAATCCATGGGTTTAATCCTTCCCCAAACAAAGAAAATGATCTTTTAATTTAAAATGGCACTGATTTGTGCAGAGAGGCTGGGTTTCGATTGGATGTTGGGCAGGAATTGTTCCCTGGGAGGGTGGGGAGGCCCTGGCACAGGGTGCCCAGAGAAGCTGTGGCTGCCCCTGGATCCCTGGCAGTGCCCAAGGCCAGGCTGGACCCTGGGGCTTGGAGCAGCCTGGGACAGTGGAAAGTGTCCCTGCCCATGGCAGGGGGCAGGACTGGATGAGCTTTAAGGTCCCTTCCAACCTAAACCATTCCGTGATTCTATGATTTTACATTTTTTTCTCCTTAACACCTTTAAGTATGCAACACAACAGTTTTCAGCTGAATCTTAAAATCTTTACTAACTTGTTCAATAGGCCTGTTCACTACATTTCAGCAGGACTGGTGAACTTAATTTTTATGGGCTTATCTGAAAATCCCAACTTAAATTTTACACCTCTTAAAGAGGAGGAAAACGGATTTTTCATAATTGTCTATTTTTATTTATTTATTTATTTGTCTTAGAGGAAAGAAAGTTTGAAAGTTTGAATGCTTTTGAAGACCTGGTTTATACAATCTTCTGCCACACTCAGGTTTCCTTCAGATACACTGGAAGAAAAAGTTCTTTTTTGAGTGTTGTGATGGACTATTGAGTAGTTACTCATCTGTTATGGTACATTACAGGGCACTCCCTGTAAGGGCAGTTCATGCTCAGCTGGGAGTGCTGAGGTCAAGATGTTCTTGAACACCTGAGCAGTAACAGTACCAAGAATAGAACACGTAAGTAATACATTTTTCAGCTAACTGAAATCCATCTTCAATCCCACTAAATGAAGATGGAAAAATAAAATGAATGTAGCTCCTTTTAGAAGGGTACTGTCGGCTCTCTCTTAAACCCCAGATGAGTCAGTACTTCATTTATCCTTACGTGAACAGCTTCAATAGCAGTGGAAGATGGAGCAGAGCTGAGTTTTGTGTGTTTTTTAGCTCAGGTGGTTCAGTGTCAGGTTTGTAAAGCAGGGTGTGCACACAGGAATCTGCCCTCATGGCAATACCTGCAGCAGCACTGCTTGTAGGAGAGTTGCTCTAACAAAGGCAAAAAATCACAAATTTATCAACACACAATCCATATACGTGTGTGCATTAATATGCAACTCTAACTCCAAATATTTCCTCATTCCTTGACTGCCTGGCATCTCTGAGAGAAGTTACTATTGCTTGGGAAGTAATCTCATAGAGGGCTGTTGGTCTGAAGAATTCATAGAGCCTTAAATTATGAATCCAGAAAGAATGATCCCTCTGTATGTACCTAAAAGAACACCACATGCCCGCTTCTGGCAAGCCCCCGTGTGCCAGCTCTCCTGAAGGCTGGCTGCAATGCACATTTAGTTTCCATGTTTATACAAACACGGTTTACATATGATCTTCAAGAAAAAAGCCACTGATCTCCACAAAGTTTGCACTGTTCTTCTCTGAGGAGAATTTTTTGCAGTATTTTCATTATGCCAGCAGAAGAAAACGTAAGTTTTTCTCCAAGTTACCTGAGACCACGGGCCAGGGCTCCATTCGGGCGGGCAGTCCTGACTACTGCACACCTGCACCTGTGCTGGGGTGCTGACAGGACACAGGGAATGGGCCACCACCTCCTCTCTTTGGAAAGCCCTTTTCTGGACACACTGAACGAGACGGCTCTGCTGCCCCCCTCCACAAGACCTGCTGCACGTGCTCCATTCACCTGCTGACCAGCTGAAAGGAGGAAACGTGTGTTAGGAACACAGGAGTGCAATTGGCTTTAGAAAATCAATACGAACGAGCCACCTATCCAATGCGAACTATCCAGGGATCCTGCTCAGCCTGTCTCCTGGCGTACTGGTATCTGTTCGAGCAACCAAAAAGCTGCAGTTACATAATCTATTTTAAAAGCATGGAACTCCCTGCTAGGGATGAAATGTAAGTCACACAACTAGAAAAACAAGTATTGTTTATTTATAGCTTTTATCTACTAGAACCAGCTTGCCTATGAATCTAACCTGGAATTTGGAATTCCACAGGGACTGAGAGAGATGCTGCCATAGAGGCTGGTGGAGTATTTAGAAGTTATAATTAGAAGATATAATTAGATAAGATAGAATTTAGCTGAGTATGTACCGACCGTGTTTGTGCTGAGGCACACTCCACTCACACAGGGTGACAAATGGCATTTCTGTCAAACCTTACTGGCCCTTATTCATCAAAAAGGACCTGCTTGCTAAAAGCAGCAGTCCTGTCACCGGCATCTTTAGGAAATGAAAAGGCTCTGAAAGGCTGAGAGAGTCGGGGTTGTTCAGCCTGGAAAAGCGAAGGCTCCAGGGTGACCTAAGTGCAGCCTTCCAGCACCTGAGGGCAGCCTGGAAGAGAGCTGGAGGGGGACTTTCCACAAGGGAATGCTCAAGGAAAAGGAGGAATGGCTTTAAGCTGAAGGAGGGCAGGTTTAGATTGGATGTTAGGAAGGAATTGTTCCCTGGGAGGGTGGGGAGGCCCTGGCACAGGGTGCCCAGAGAAGCTGTGGCTGCCCCTGGATCCCTGGCAGTGCCCAAGGCCAGGCTGGACCCTGGGGCTTGGAGCAGCCTGGGACAGTGGAAGGTGTCCCTGCCCATGGCAGGGGCGGAATGGGATCAGCTTCAAGGTCCCTTCCCACCCAAAGCACGCTGTGACTTTATGACTCTCTGACTCAATGATTTACATGCCCTCAGACTAATAAATCTGGCAGACAGTTGATGTAGAACCTAAATAAAACAGAGGGAATTTAACCAGCACAAGCTGTCGGGCAACGTGTGCTCAGGCACAGGGACGCTGCGGCTACACATCACGTCCCTCAAGTGCCACAGAGTCTGAGGGGTTATTGCCAATTGCTTGGGCTAAGTTCAGCCTTGGAACGCCAGGAGCTGCTCACTATTTCTATTCTTGAAGCGCTGAGTGGGTCCCCAGGCCCTGCAGGACACTTTGCAAACATGCGACCAAAGTGTCTTTGTCCTTGAAGGCTTCCAGTGCGAGACCGTAACCACAGCCAGACAGGGAAACAGAAGTGAAAAAGCAGAAGAAATCATGAATGACTAAATGATTACTCATTGAGAAATCTCATTAAAAAGCCCAGCGCTGAAATTAAACTGAAGATTTTTAAACAGTTTGACTAATTTTTAGTAATTTATGTCATGGGAGAGGTTCTTGTCTCACATCTGACCACTTGGCCTATCCTGCTTCCACAGTTTCTCACAGCATCAATCCTGTGACCACTGGAATAGCTGCCTACATACAGTTTTAATGACAAGAAAGCTCTTTTTGTTGTGTGTGAAAGATGCACAGCATCTCATTTGCCTGTCTATTCACATCTGCCTGAAAACGAAGCTAATTTTAATCTGTAAAAAAATTTATGAAAAGCCTATTTTTGAAAAACGTCTTTGGGAATAGAAGAAATCCCAGCTCTCAGAGTCTAGCAACTTCAGGAACTGCCAAAAGTAGTGAGAAATGTAAAAGGCACTAATTTAAGGACAAAGAAATATCAATGTGACAAGTCAGTTGTTATGTAATTCCAGAACACGTCAGAAGTTTCCTTTTTGTCTGATTTATAAATATTTGGGCCATTGAACTACAAACTTCTGGGAAAAGAGTTTTAATCCATTTTACAACTTCTAATTAGTTTGCCTTGATGTTTCTGACAATGGTCATTGATAGAGTGACCAAAAGTGTTCATGTTAAGAGTTTATTCACCGTAACTGCGCAGAAAGTTCCCCTCTTCACAGAGGAGAGGGCAATAAACCTACTTTAATGTCCTCTAGTAAACTTCCATTTTCCAAGATTATCTGGGCTATGATCCAAGCGTATCTTTCATTAGCTCAAATAACTAAATAATTATGACCAGATTTGGCAGCTCCAAAATCCAACAACAGCAGTGTGCAGTGCTGGTGCCTTTCTGTGTGGGACAGTAGTTTGGTCCCACTCAGACTAATCAGCCTTTGTTCTTATGCAGCAATTATTCCTCACTGACCTTTGCAAGTCTGGAGCCTCTTTTCTGTCCCCAAACTGACACTCTTGTACCTCATCTGTCACCTCCTTCCCCTCTCTCTTCTGCCTGGTGTATTTGGGTTTGCTTTATTTGCTGGCTATTAAACATTCTTTTGTTTCCTCCATGGTATTTATTAATCCTACTTTTTTTTTCTGCTGGCAGTTTTGGGTTTATGGGAAATATTACATGCTGTGAGTTTCTGGGCAGATTCCTCAGCAGAGATATCCTGGCACAGTTTCACTCAGCTGAATGGCAACCTGTTAATTTAAGGCATGGTCCTACATGTAGATCCTCCATGCATTAATATATCCTAAGGATTTTAAGAATAATTAATTAGTAAGTTGAACTATTTTTCCCTAGAGGTGCTTGGGGTTTTACATCTTTTCCTTTTGTACTCTTTTTAGGGTTCAAGTCATTAATTTTGTTTTAAAGTAGTAAATCATAGAATAGCTGTGATTTCAGTATGAAAACATTGCACTGTGTGTCAAAATGGATATTCAGCATTTTCAGGGTAAATATATGTCAGTGGATGCTCAAAATACATCAGGATCTCAGGTTAACAGAAACAGAAATTCTGAGTGTGGTCAATATAAATAAATCTGATTTGGGTGGAGCTTTATAGCATAATGATGCCACATCAAAGCAAAGGTAAGCAGAAAGAGCTTAGAAAGACTCCTGGAGACATCACAGACAATACATTTCTGTGTTCATTGGATAAAAATAGTCCTGGCAGAAGATAAGTTGCACATTAAAAGATTGTGTTTGGCTACAAAGATTACTTAAGATTGGTATTGAGAAAGTCATGTGGCTAAACGCAATGTAAAGAAACTGCTGAAGCAGTAACACGGGGCTCTCGTGTCACGTGGTACCATTATTTAAACCTTATCTCGATCGTTTTGTGGTCATAGTGTGTAATTTGGCATTTGGGTTTTGTGTACTCTGCTGCACTCTTTAAATTTGCAGGAAATTCCAAACTATTACTGGGCTGTTTTTCAGTATGTTCAACATATTGCAAAGTATGGATTTTTAAGTAAAACCAAAGTCACTGCAGAACATATGCATCTTTTTGCTTTGCCCCACCATCCTCCCCTGGGCTGGGGGGGATGAGGGATGCTTCCCATTAAACATCATTAAATGGGATATTTTATGAAGTATGGGAGCAGGCTTAGCCAACTGCTTTTACTGTTGCTTTTATCACCCCAGAGTAAAACCAGCAGATGACGCCAGGTCTGGACCCTTCCTCCATTTCTTCTGCTTCAATGCATCTTCAAGTGTATTTACTTCCCACTGACTGAAACACTCTCAGTTTTTTCAACATATTCCTTTAGAAAATCTGCTGTTCTGGAGGTTTAAATGTCTTGTCCAACATAATGCAGCTTTTCTGATCTTTAATATAAAATTAAAATAATGCTGAGGTTGCAAAGTCAGGAATCCGAAAGTGAAATAACCAGCAGAAGACAGGCACTGTGTCCTTTAATCTATCCATTTATATCCTAAGCCACATAATACTGTGTTTAATTATATGAGCACACAACATTTTTTTTCCAAAGGACCCCTACTTCAGCTACTATAAATCAGTGTAACTCCCTTGGTTTTTAAATTGATTTAGACCAGCTGGGTTCTAAGTGCTTATCTATATGTCAATGTCTTCCTTTGCATCTCGCCTTTCTTACATCTTTTAGAAAATAAAAACAAAAGATTGTTCACACAGGCAATGCCTTCATATATATTTCTGTGGGCACCAGGAGCTTTGCTGACAACTTGTTTGGTTTAGATAGTCCTCTTTGTGGCATCACAATACTCTGTGGGACATTTTGTCCAAAAATCACTAATTACACTTCACAAGACTCTTTTAACCTAATCTAATATGTGGAATGTGAGCCATGGGGCCGAGCTTCCTCACAGGGAGTAGCACTTTAGTCAGGAAATGGGCTTAGTGATTCAAGATGAGGAAAGGTGGCAGAAGGAGCCCCTGAGAAAGCTGGATTTGCTCTGTGTCACCCCAGCACGGGGACAGAGCCCTCAGGGGCCCCTGCTTTAGGCATCGGACCCAAAACCCCACTGGGCGCCTTGGGCAGAACATCTTAAACAATTCCTGGCTCCCGTTACAGAGCACGAGGGGTTCCTCCAGCAGGCAAACAATTCTGTGTGCCCCCGAGAGGATTGCCCCCGTGGCACAGCCAGGCACAGGGCACGGCCAGCAGGCACACAACCCCAGAGAACTTACTATGCCGGGCAGGGATTCGTGCTGCACAGTTTTGTTTCAGTTAAAGGCTTCGTCCTCGGGCCACAAAAGGAGGTGTTGACTCGTGCACGATGATCTTCCAAGCAAATTGCTTTTGCTGTGATGTGTCCTGTGGAAGCATTAGAAAAGAATACGCTATAGTAAACATGTATTGGAAATGTAAGAGAAAAAAGTCGTAGGGAACGATTTTAACTAAACAAGTCTAAACTCATCCTCGCTACAAATCCACTGACTTGAACTAAATAAAAGATGGGTTTATGCAGCAACGTGTTTTTAACATTGATTTCCTTCTCTGTAGCACAGACACTACTGAAGTCAGATAGAACATTTTAGCTATAAACAGCAGATTTGCAGACTGTTCCCCCAGCAAAAATTAGTAATTATTCAAATCCTAGTTCCCTGCAGACACTAGCAGTGCTTGCTTAGAGCCCTCCTCATGCACTTGAAAACTGCAAATAAACGTTCTGCAAACTTTTTACAGTGAATCTCTACAGACTCCAGAGTTCTGCAGGTCCCTGTACCTTAAACTCGATCAAGTGTCAGCAGCAGGACAATCACAGAAATGCCTTAAGTGATTTTATAGATTTATCTTTTAACTGAGATCTATCATTCACCTCACACATGGTTCATTGGGCACAGTGAATCAAATTTGGAAACAAGACATTTCATCATTTTTATATCCATGCTGCAACCTTTTAAAGGGAAGGAAGAAAACACAGCTGTCATATTTTACGGCTGCAGTGCTCCTGGTGGATCTTTCTTCCATAAACCATTCACTGAGATGCTGTGAAGCTCTGACAATGGCACTAGCAAGGTATTCCTGAATTTCACCTGAACTTTTTTGTCAATACAGGAACATTTCCTTCAGTACCCAGTTGTATCCTTTGGTATTACAGACTTCCCACATGCCAGTTTTCTGCTTTCATTACATCCCAGATCTATTTTCACTGACAAAACAGGCAGGATTTATAAAAACAAACAGATGTCTGTGCAAGAAAAGAGGAATATGGCAATAAGAAATCCTTGGCTTACATGGAATTTCAGACTTTGAACTGGCAGAATTAAAATACTGGTAATTAAACAATAAGAAGATGGGGGTGCAGCTGTCAGTGGAGGTCCTGACAATATTTTAATCTTTGGTTGCTCTCTACAGAGATTATTCTGTGCCTTTCTATGTTCCCAAATTACAACATCAAAGTATATAATTAATTTCCACATTACTTTAACGGGAAGCTGTCATATGCATATGGGTTAACCTAAACAAAAAAGACTGACTCACTGGCATGAATATTTTTTACTATAAAGGCAATACAAAGTTATTTCCTCTGTGTTCTAAGTTATCGGATTAAAAAAAATAAGGACCAGGTGTTCAGTGTAACCCCCTGTATGTATCAGTATATGTTTGCAAAATTGAAGGCAGCTGAAAAGATTTGAGATGCTTTAAAAAGAAATGAAAAAGAAGAGGCTTGGCAATGGGAAAGTTACCTACCACCACCACAGGTCGCTGAGCACTCGGACTGCACCATCACCCAGGAGTAGCTGTGTTTTCTGACAGATGTCTTGTTTTCAATGCTGGTTTTGGCAAATGTATATTCCCAAGCAATCCCAGGATTTTTGCCTTGTAACAGGATCTGTAGAGGGTTATTTGGGGTTTGTTTTTAAAAAAAAAAAAAAAAAGATGGGGAGGAGGTAAAAAAGAGGATTCTGTCAGTCTGAAGGAAGATGAATTAAACAAGATATTTGTACACAAACTATATGGACACACTGCATGCTTGTGAGAGGATTTTCAGGAGACCCACAGGAAAAACCATGAAAGCAATTCCTAAACAGCAAAGCATTGCCTGGACCAACGCCTGCAGGTCTGTAACAGGGTGCAGAAACACAGAGTCCCCTCCTGAAAACCAGGGGCACCTGACTGGGGCAGCGAAGCAGCACCGCCTTCAGCAGAGGTGGAACATCACCCACAGAGCCTCCTGCACCGGCCCCGAGCCAGCGGGGCCCTCACTCACTGGGAGCCCACTGGCAGGGGCTGGACTCTGCCTGGGGCACTGCAGGGCATGGATTTGGGGTCTGGGGATGGAGACAGCTCCTCTCTGCAGTAAGCGATGCCCAGGCTGATCCTTCCAGCAGGGAGGAAGCCTTTGCCCACCAAGCAGGACCCAAATCCTTTCCTGGCAGAAGCTTTAGCACGGCAGCAGCACAGCTGTGGGGCTGGAGATGGCTTCCTCAGTTCTTGAGGCTGAGGGTATAAAACACAAGTTCCTTTCTTGTAAAAAACTCTTTTCTATGCAGACTGGTGATAAATTTTGTTTGTAAGACCCTTAGCTGGAATTTTTCTCATGGTGATTGAAGCTGATAAAGCTTCAGTACAGGAGAGAACCTGTCCTTGGGTTACAGAGGAAAAAAGGATTGAAAAAATCTTTTATTCACTATTTCAGCATAATGTGTTAGAAAATTTATAGAAAGTGTGATTACTGACTATAATAACAACCTCTGTCATTTAACTCAGGGAGCCCAGCTCTCGAGGGTGTACTATTTTAGTGGTGAATTACATTGCAGTTTTCATTCACTGTATTCATTTCAAGACTGCATTATAATCACTGCAAGATGCACGAACATCTGACACATACCTAAATTTGGGGAGAAATTTCTACTTAACAACATTTATTCCAGAAACTTTTGGCAGCAAAGTGCATTTATATTCACACTTAGCAGAAACAGTGCAGGAGTTTACAGTTACAGAGCTCAAATAAGTTTTAACTCTTCACCAGTATGGATCTTGTCACAGTAACACAAAGAGCAGGTGCAGTTAACCTCAGTTCCTAAATATGCTTTCTGATAAGCATTAGCATTTCAAGTACAATTCAAGTCTATGTTAATAATTGCCATTCAAAATATTAATAACTTAACTGGTAAGTTTACATAATGTCTGATCTGAGCACTTAAGCAATCTATACAATTAGAACTGATCTCTGTATACACTGGTTTCATAAAACAGCAACAAATTCACATTTATGTTGTTTAAGAGCAAGAAATATAATAACATTTTGAAATGTAGCCAAGGGTTATAAGGTAATATGAAAATGTACCTATTGGAAAACAGAAATTGCCCATGACAGTGAAAATTCAGACCAAATTTACATGACCTGCAGCTCAGTAATGTTGAACACATGAAGGATCTGGACTGTACAGTGTTTACTTTTCTAGAAGAAAGAAAAACGGGTGCTATCGTTTCCATTCTTAGTAGCCAAAGATTTTATTCCAGTCAGGGAACCTCAATAATGATCCAAACTGAGAATACAGCAATTAGGGCTGCAAAAGGCAAATACTTCCAAATGAATTTTAGAGTATGTGCCTTCTCCTGGGAGGATTCAGATTAGAAACCCCTTCAAGCACAGGTCAATCCAGTATTTTATGTGATTTTTTTCAGCCATCCAAGCTTAATTCATGAGCACCTTAGACTACGTGTGACGTTATGGAAGAAATAGATCTGAGAGTGATTACTGACCTCTATTTTGAATGAAAATTCTTGGTGGAAATAGGATTACCACATCTGCTTTAGGGGTGAGTCATAGATGCAAGTATGTATCACAACTATTTTACATGAACAGGATTAAAATGGAATACTCTGAAATTAGGAAACATGAGAATTGAGACTGCTGTGCTCCTCCTCTCTGCCCTGCACAGATGCACCCCAGATCTCTGGATCTCTTGCTGGCTTCCCAGGAATCCTCCTCAGTGTTCAGTGCTCCCAGCACATGGGGCTCACTAATGAGCATCTCACAAAGCTTCTGTATTTCACTTTAGGCTCCTTCCTCAGCCTGTGGTTCTGTTTGTTGTACTCTATTCAAACCATTCCCAGTGTCACTTTTTTCAGGACTTCTCTTTTTCCCTTGGTTATTCACCATTATCTGATATAAATGTGATAAGATTTAACAGCCCCTTCAGATGAAGAAAACATCTCTTCTATATAAATTCTTATTTTTACAAATCTTTCTGACTGCTGATAGCAGAAAGTCCAACTGCTAAAACAGCTGTTCTAGAGTCTGAATATCGAACCCCAAGTCCACTGGCATTAGAGTTTCCAGATAAAACAGGCTGCAGTAACGTGCTCACTCTACTCTTCTTCTCTCAAGGACAAATTGAGGCAAATACCCGATGCATAAAGCTTCAGAACATGTGCTTCAGAAAAAAAAAAAAATGCAGTGTGTTAACTGTAGTAAGAACAGAAACCTCTAATACTATTCTTCATTTAAAACAATACCTTCCCTGGTTCTTCTTACAGACCAGACCTCAAAATGTTTTAATTTACTTTTACTCATCCTACAAGTCTAAGGTATTAGCACAGATCTCAGCATCTTAGGCAGCCAGAAGCACTTTCTCCCGTTTCAGTAGGTGCTCTGTGTTCCTTCAAGTGCAGGGGCTGAAATTCTGTCTGGCCTTTTAGTAAGTTGTGTCAAAGGAGGAGGAGGTTTTGCCCATATCACAAAACCTCCTGTAAGGGTTAGTCCTCATCTCATTTGATTCTGACAAGTGTCATAAAACTGTGCTGTGCCAGTGGCCAAAAAGCAACAAAGTTTAAAGCTTTTCTAATAAAAATATCTTGAAGCATTAGACTGAACATCTGTCTTCTGAAAGTACTCTTTGTGACAGTGGAGGCAAGGAACAGATGGAATGCATCCTGAACACAGAGTTCAGAACAGGAAAGGGGGAGGATGAGAAGGTAAGAGTGGCAGTTTTACTCCTGTTAGAGCAATATTCTCCTGGTGCTTCAGCAGAGTGAAGGGAATGATCTGGGACGAGTCAGAACAAGAGCCATGAGAATCCATCCCTTCAGAGAACAACCACACAATGGTGCAAGGAGCTCGCAGCGGGGTGAGGGCCTGGGGGGTAAATCCTGCACACCAGGCAACCTGCGCCATACACATTTTAAAACCTTGGGCTTCACCCCCTCCTTGCACACTGGGAAGCAGCCACAATTCTAACAGGCAGGAGAAGGGAACTTCCTCCCCATTTCCTGGCCAGCAGCCAAAGCCAGAGCCCCTTCCCACCCAGCAGGCTCCAAGAGGGAATGTTTACCAAGCAGGAGCTGCATCACAGGCAGGTGTCTCTCCTGCTGCATCGTCCCAGCTACGCAGAAAAAGGGCAAAATCAAACTATGGAACAGTACTGGAGACAAAAGGATTGCAGGGCACAAAAAACCATATGCTTTGAAGTCCCTGGTGCTCAGCTGAAAAATAGGACACGATGCATAACATTCGACCAAGTTCTCATCAGGAATGCAATACTACTGCAAAGTTGCAATTTTGCCAAAGTAACGAGCATATAAAAAGTTTTCTATCGTATTTTCAAACATTCATTATAAAGCCCCTTCTTAACAACCCAATAACTGAAGTCTGCATATTCAGCCAAGTTATCAGACCTACAAATTTGGAAAGACCTCCAGCGCTAGTCTACTTAACTGGATGCATTCCAGCATCTTTTCAGCCAACTGGCATTTGCTCCCAAATTTACAGCTGGCAAACAACCTCCTTAAACATTTCCAGTTCCTCAACAGAACTGTTTAATGTCTACCTTTAACACACCAACCACCTGACTTCAGACACAACACTCAGCAGCTCTGACCGCAGGGTGCAGAGTTATAAAATTTACAGCTTCTTGAGTTCGAAAACCACAGGCTCTACGGCTGGAATCTGCTGGATCTATTCCGAAGAAAAAAGAGCTGTGCCTTTAGCTTAGGGCACAAAATGTTAAAACAATGGATAAATTGAACTCTCCTGAGTAAAGAACCTTTTCCTTTTGCTGCTAATTTTGATGTGAAAGCTAAACTAATAAATTCTCTAAACTAGCTGTGCATCTGCTCTTTTGTTTGAGATTTTTTTTTTTCTCATGGCCATCTCTAAGTTTCCAACATAATCCTCTATCTTGCAGGTCAAATTTTTAAAGAGTCTACTAACATTGCTTTGTTCTGATAGACTCGGTGCTTTCCAGTATTTTTTTACTGTAAGACGTGTATGGGAAGTTACTTGCAGCACACTGAATTCAGAGAGATTAATTGATACAAGCTAAATTCCTATTTCTTCCACGATGTTTTGTCCAATGTATAGGAAAGAATACTAATACCTGGCTTGTAGCATGCTGAAAAAAAGACTCATTATCTTTGTGGAGGGCTAAGAGATATTTACAAATCACTTACAGAATGAAGCTGAGCATAGAGGAAAAAAGCCAGGTAAAGGATTATTTTCATCTGCACACATTCTGCATGTGCCCAGTTCACAAAATGGGTGTGAGCCCAAACTCTGAATCCCAGTGTCCACAGTGCCTTTGATCTGCATCCTCAGGCTGCATCTACATTGCAAACATCATCCACATTTCCTGGGTCATTCCCGTGCTTTGGAAGTCTTTGATAATTTCTTTAGGGGGATGTACCAATCTGCAGAGAGGGCAGACAGAGAAGTCTGTGCGAAGGCAAGAGCCTGGCTGTGCTCTGCTTGAGACCTGCGGTTCTCATCCACTGGGGACCTACATGCTGTTTAATAAATACTGTCACATCCAACATCCTAAGCCACATTATGATTTCTCTGTTCAATCAAGGTTAATTCCACTGACTTCTATGAATTTATTCTGGTAAATCTAAGCATGCAGCATATGGTTCTGGTGGAAAAGTGTTTAAAACAAGTTTTAAAACTGGGCTGTTGTCTTGAATGGGCAGTTATTGGACGGAATCCTTGACAGTGGCAGCACCAGGGCTTCAAAGGAAAGTGGGAGAACACCTGTTTGGAAAGCAGTAAAGGAAGAATTACCCACTGGGTACTTAAGCCAAACCTTAAAACAAAAGAGGTTTTATCTCTTCAATACTTCTAAAATAACTTTAAACACAGTCCTAACTAAAAGCTTATGACAAACTACTGTTTTTCAAGAAAGTCCACTAAGGTCATTAAAAGGAAAAAAAAAAAGAAGTATCCTTGAAAGGGTCCTATATGATCTCATTTCTACTTCAGCTGTTTCAAATTTATCTTCCATTGTTATTGTGCTCCATTTTTTCACTGCTCACATGCTAAATGCACAACCTTCAGGGATGCTGTCCAGCTAATCTCTCCTCACTACAGGAGAACCCTTTTATCCATTGTATTGAGTCAACATCTGTATCTTATAAGTACATCTTAGGTCTCTTTAGCCTACTTTCTCTTCAGGGGAAATCAGTACAAATTTATCATCTAGTAGCTAATAATAAATGTAATCCTTTATAACTGCAACTTGGCTTTCTCCCAGTGGCAGCTACATCATCAGTAAAGCCATTCCACCTGGCCTCCCTTCTCCTGTTTTCCCCTATTGATACAGAGGAAGTGATTTACTGGATCTAATTAGACATATTCCTGCCCTGAAGCTCCATTCACCTTCTCTTCCTGTGGATGTCTGCCTCTTTACAAAGCATCCTTTCCATCTGTTACTTATTGATGTCAAAATAAACTCTCTTTATTACACAAAGGTTTCGCAATTTCTTGATTTAATGTTTCACCAAGTTTGAGGTAAACTTCAGTGAGGATACTCATCCTGTCTCATCCTGGAAAACGTTGCTTTCTCAAATTGTATTTGACTTCTCAAATCAGTCAATTCTTCCTCCATCTGCTTATTGATAGAATGGAACACAAAATTACAAAACTCTCGTGTTTTTAAGTTAGTTCATCAATCCCTGGCCATGCAGCCTTTTTCACGCCCACGTAACATTTTGTTTCTTGTGCCCCTGCAGAGTCTTCCCCAGCATTTGAGTGAGTCGTGGAGGGCGACTGAATATTTCACCAGACGGATGTCCCCAGTGAGCCTCACACATGACAGAGCCCTGTGAGGGTTCTCCTTCTCCAAAGGATTTTCAGCAGCTGCTGGTGCCCACTGGCAGCCCTTGTTTGCAAAGCTAGATAATTAATGATAAATATACTGACTGTTTCTCCTCAAGTTAAATATCTTTTGGTTAACAAAAAAACACTGACAACGTCTTTAAATTGGAAGAGCTGACCCTGGATTACCTATGTCCAAATAACAGATAAATGAGCCGAAGGTACTCAGCTACATTAGGAAAAAAAAAAAAATCCAGCATGTTTCTATTTAAGAGGAGACAAATATGCTACCAAAACTATATTTTAAAAAGCTGGTATCAATTTCTCATCCTAGATTAGTATCTAAGTATCATATTTCTACCCCTCTGACCACTGACCATTATTTCATGTAACCTAAATTGGGCCATTTCAGTGACTGTCTTCTGAATCTATGAATATTTTTTCATTTCAGCTTTTACTGGTTTTTGAAAACCCGTAATCACCGAAATATCAGTAATATGAACCTCAGAAGGACACTGATACACAGATTCTGAAGGACATCAGTTTACTGGGTTTCCCCTTCCCTCCCTCTGTGAAATCAGTTCCTGAACAGTCCAGAAGGGATCCTGGTGAATCCTAAAACCCCATCACGCATTCACCCTTCCAGCAGTTGTGCTCAGGAAATACTAATCATACACATTAATTCCACATTCATCTCACAATGTTCTCCTCTTCAGAAAATATCTGGCCACTACAGTTTGTACTTTTTCTCCCACAACCCAGTTAAATTACAGATTCACTACTCTTTGTCTTTTCAGTATGATTCATTCCCATAATTACATATGTATAATATATATATAAGTATAGATATGGAAGGGAGAGTTTGGTGAAATTCTAGGGTAAATAAGAAAAGCACTTTATGTCTTTTTCTGGTCTCTTACTCATTTTTGAATAGTGTTGGGGACTGCAATGTCTGATTAAATGATACGTGCTCAGCTGAACTATTGCAAAGCCTGACGGAAAAGCAGATGCACAGGAACATACTGTACAGTAAAATATAAATACAACACATCTCACAGAACTGCAAGGCTGAACTTGTGGTGGGCAAGACAACGGGAAATTTAAAGATTTTTTTGCTTATTTGCATCTCCTCCTTCTCTCTCCATACATGCTTCAGATGTCTCTTTCAAGAAAGTATTTTGGAGGATGACTGCATTTCAAAGGAAGTGATTGCCTTGAGCACAGACTTGCCAGACCTGTCTGGTCCCATCCTCTCCTGGGAATGCTGCTCAGAGGACGTGCACAGCCTGAGCTTTCTGGATACCTGCAGCCTGCTTTGCATGCAAAAACAAAGGCAAAAACCTGGACCATTTCAGTCACCACACAAATATCTACCGAAATTGTAACTACAGAATGAAATGGGCACAAGCTGTGTTAATCTGGCTTTCAGTCACAGGTGAATGGCAATAAATACAGCTGCAAAACCTTCTATTTTCTGCCTACCTGAATAATAAAAGCTCCTGTATAATACATACAATTTATCCAAGTCCTCAATACCTGCAGTGCACCAGTTTACAAATGCTCACACTGATCTATTCTGGAAGGAAAACAACAAACCTAATCTAGAAAAGAAGTATTAAATATCGTTTGAATACAGCCTAATTAAAAAAAAAAAAAAAATCTAAAGATTACAGGAAGAAGTTGAGGTCCAAACCCCAGAAAGCCTTACCTTATATAAAACTAGTTTAGTTGAATAAAAAATTGCAGCAGGACAGTTTTGTGTGCTTCTTTGAAAATTCTAGGTGAGATAAAAATGAAAACAAAGCTACACTGTAGTATGCTTCAACACTCCTTTTTTTTCAGCCTACTATCAGTTTCTGATTTTTAGAGCTGAAGTAGGATTTGTTTCACTATTATGGCTGCAAGCAGACATTCTGCAATATGTCTCTCAAAACATATTTCTTCAGTTTTCATTGGCATTTTTGCTTCTTACAGTTACTGGTAAGTTATAAATAATGCAGATCTCTGAACAGAAAATTCTGCATTTTTTTTTCAGAATTCAGCTTGTTGAATGTTGCTTAAATTATTAAAAAGGAAAAATATCTTAAATCCAGTTCATAGATACGTGTAATTGGGGAACACATAACATTTTTAGTCATCAGAATCCCCAGCTACCAATGCCAGTGGTGTAGGTATTTCAATAAAAATACATGGGAAGCTTAAATAAGCTCTGAAAGGAGCAACAGCCTCCAGTTAAATGTTATATCTTCATAAAACTGTTTAGCATAATTTGAAAGGATGAAAATAGAAGTGTTATTTGGCATTAATTTCTTTTCTTTAATCTTTATTCTGCAAAGTATGTGCACGATATGCAGCCAAGTCTTCCTGCAGGCGATTTATTATTCATACTTCAGCTCTATAATAATAATAATAATACAGCTCAAATCTACTTTGGGTTGTGACAAATAAGATTCCTGGGAGTTCAGCTTAATACTTTAGAGTAAGTATGGTTGTTTTGGTGTAAGGCAGACGATTTGCAGAGAGTGGAGCATGTCTGTAGCTTGTAGACCAAACTGATCTTTGGACTAAAGGGAGATCCCCATGAACACACATACCCAAAATGAAAATTCTTCAATGGAGAAAGATGTGAATTGTGATGGCAATTTGTGGAAACACAAGCCCTTAGGCCATGTCAAACTGCCCATTCTAAAACTTGTGTTCACCCTAAAGGGCTTTAACGTGCCCATGGTCCAGGGCCTTCAGTGGTTCTTAAGGACACGTTTCAGTCCAGTACTCAGCCAGCAGGAAGAGCAGCAAGCTCTTCACTATTCCAAATAAACACTTCACTGGATACTTGTGAAAGCTTTAATAAGCCTTGAAGAATATTCTTCATGTCCCAGTCAAAAGGCAAACTAATGGAGCTAACAGGAAGCAAAGACCTTGATGATTGAGCCAGAAATGGCCTCCCACATGTTCTGATGCATTTTAAAAGAAAATCTAGCTAAGCAACCTAATGCAGAATGAAATTTTTCTCAGAACAGCAGTTGCAAAGGCCAATTTCAAAATTGTAAAACTGGAACTAACCATGTAAGTACCAAGTTTCCTTTCTGCTAACAGTAGTTTCAACACAGGACATCTGGCAAACAAAGTAGGTGACACAAATTTGATTGTGAAACAAACATATATAATAGAACAACTGAACCAACAGAAATTCATTCTGCAGGAAGCTGTGTGTGGTATTTTGACTGCATTCCAAGGTGGATGTGAAAATGGCTCCACTCACCTGCAGTTTGAGAAGCATGATTTGAACCTGTACCCATTGAGCATTGACGTAATGGTACATTTAACTTTTACATTATTGGATTTTATTGCACGCCATGTATGGGAGGCATTTATAATCTCCATCCTCATAGTGCAGCAACTGAGAAGTGATGCTATAGGGTGTGTTTTATGCACCTTCCTTTTCACTGAATTTGTGACAGTTTACTAAACTTCAGACCTGAATAAAGCAGTGAAAGGCCTTTCAATCCAGCACGACCACACAATTAAGTCTGAAAGCTATCGTGACTCAACACTATTCTTTAATCTCGCTGAGAGCCCCAGCGCAGAGCTGAAGCTGTCGTTACCAATTCTGTAATGGACATCAGGGCAAGAACAAACAGAAGCCAGGCTTACTTCAAAGACCAGCGTCTCATTAGTGGGTCCTGCCGCGTAGAGACTCTCGGGATGGTTAAGGGAGCGTTGGTAATCAAAAACTGTCCCGGCAAAAGGGAACTTCCCCGGCCAGTCGATTGTCCAGTCCCCCGTCAGGTAGTACTTGCTGGCCAGGCTGCGCACGGCCAGGTAGCTGGGGGAGACGTGCAGCTCCTGCAGCTGGATGCTGCGCGCGCCCGCCGGCACCGTCACCACCGCGTAGTAGTCTGTGAGGAGAGAAGGGAGCAACGCGCTGGCAGCTGCCACACGCACAGAGCCGGCTCATCTTTCTGAGCCAGTCTGGAAAATTATCGCAGTCCGAAAGAGACGCAGCTGTTCTGACCCACCAAGTTACTCCCGTTTCCACCAGGAAAAGCCAGTTCTGGTTTTAACCCCCCTCATGCAGTCTGTAGTCAGAGTAACTCTGAGGTATTTCAATTCCTGAAATTTTTCCTTGTGATTAAAGGCAAGAAAAAGCAAGTTCGCCTCAGAAAAATGCAGAAGGCACTAATGATGGCTCCACTGTGGTTTTCCCTGTAGCTCCCTACGGTAGCTGGAAGGTACTACTGCCAGCCACAAGGGCTCTGAGGTGAGATGCACCAGGATGCAGAGTCTTCACAAAGCCCTGGATAACCAGAGGATCTCCCTGCTGCCAGCCAGGGCTGCATTACCATACCCTGGACAATCTCCTGGCCTATATTACTGCAGTAAGGACATGTCTTATGACCGACAGCAAACAGATCCTCAAAATACCCCTGTGGGTACTGAAATCTTATCTGCATTTTATGCCTGAGAAACTGCAGCACAGTGAGATTAATTCCCAAGAAGCCTGTGACAGTCCACGAAGGAAAAGTCCACCTCCCAGTGCCTGGATCTTCCACTGAAACAGCTGGACAGCTTCCAAACAACTTAATTTGAAAATGGACATGGAAATACTGTCATGTTTGGCATTATGCTGTGTATTGCTTTTTATATGTTCCACAGTCCCATCCTAGTCAGAGCTGCTGACAGCTATTTTTTCACTTGCCTGAATCCTAAAATCTCTTCTAAAAGGAAATTCACACGTAAAGGGAAAATGTGGCTTAAGAAACAAGAGGATTGTTTAACTGACCAAGACATGCTCACAGCTTTCTTGTTACCAAGAAACAGGAGAAATGTGAACTCTCCTCTCACTCTCCCTGAGATTTTCAGCTCACATCTGGACCCTGAACGAGCAAGGAGTCATATACATTACACGGGGACACAGCAGAGCAGTGAGTTGATGATCATGGGGAACAGTTTTCCTTACCATTAGCTTTGTGCTGGGTCAAGTATTGGCCTTTAAAGAACTTGCACGTTGAATTATCTCCTTTACAAACTCCACAAGCATCCAACACAGCTTTGGAACCAAGTCCATGATCACACCCTACTTGCTGCAACCAAAAGGCACAAGTGAAGGACTCAAGACAAAAGGGAATTTGAAGAAACAGCTGCATTTTCCCTAAAGGAGTCAATTGCCCACTTATGAAAAAAAGATAGACATTAGGATTGTAAGAAACTTAATTTTATCTTACTTCACATATTCCATCAATACAAACATCATAATTATTTGGAGAACACAGAGTTCCATCCTTCACTTTGCTGGACATTGCGAAGAAAAAGTCAAAGTCTTCAGCTGTGCAGTACAATTTACATCTGTCTTCCTCTGGGGAGAAAGCAAACAAACAAAAAAAAGGACAAGGAAGCATTAACAGACCTGCAGCACAGTGTTAAAGAGATAAAAAGCATCTTGGCTGTTGTTTCTTCCTGTAGTCTACAGGATAAGCTACAAGGATGAATTGTGCATGGTGACAACTTAGGACGCCAGAATGTAGCTAAACAGAAATAGAGCTGAATAGAGTAGTTTATATTATGCTTTTTTAAAAGCACAAGTGGGTTTGCTTGTCCACACAAAGAATTAAGAATTCAAACCCAGTGTAAGAGCTGTGCAATGCCTTAGCTCTGCTGCTGCACCCTGCTTTCAGTTCCACTGCTTCACAGGCTCGAATTTCATTTTTATTAAGAGAAAGGGGAGACGGCAATAATTTTATTTGAAGTTTATTTAAAATTTGGGAAAAAGATAACATGGCACAAATGATCAGTTCAGCTGAAAGATAGAACTGCAGCCAGACTTCCCCCTAACAAAAGCATTTTTCCTCCAACAAATCCCAACCATTGTCAAATTTCCCCTTACACACGGGTGGTGTGTTATGCTTATAAAGGGGTGACTAATTCTGCACAGACAAAACCAGTCATGAAATTGTAAATATTACCACAATTGCTGAAACGCACAGTTTTAATACAAATTCAAGTGCAACAAATAAAACAGTTTTTAAGAACATGAAATTGGATTCAAAAGAGTATCCTTTTATTGTTAAATCAGCAGCTGGATTTCCAGTAGTCCCTTCTACAGAGGCAAAGCATCTGTAGCAATTTTGAAAACCAGATCATGTTTTCAGGACTACAAATGTAGATCTTGGGGGAGCTTTTACAAAGCAGCTGAGAGGAAGGATGGGCATTTCCAACTTCACAGTCACCTGGGGACATCCTGCTTTCGAAAATTAGTCCCTAATTTTAAACCTCTTTTACTAAACAGCCACTCCCTTTAAAACCAATGCAGGCCACCTTAATTTCTATGAAACAAGATGCATTTTTCTCCCTATTTTACAACATCCACTGTTACATACTGTGAAACCACATTACTTCTTTCCTCTGTTCACACTGGCCTGTTAGGACATTTCTAAATACCCGTGAAAATGTCCACAAAGACTTTTGAAGAAAATATAATCAGGCTACGAATGAAAGTTACATGTACGTATGTATATATATGTATTTAATTATACACTTATTATCATCAAAAGCAAATTTGTACATGTGCTAAACAAAGCAGCTATGATGTGAGAAAATCCAGACACTTTTATTCAAGTAGTGCTTTCAAACTGGAGAAAATATTTGTTTTATCTGATAAAAGTGAATACTCATTCAAAATATTTGCAAAATTAAGACGCATAAAGTAAAAATAAACTTGCTTGTTCAAAATAACAGAAATAGTTATTGAGATCTGAACTTGATAAAGATCTCTTAGTAAAAGATGACTTTAAAAAATGTATGCCAGTACATTGTTTGCATTTCCACTTCTCATGGGACCATACCAGCAGAAAAGTCAAAAGGTTGATTTACTGTGACGTTTTGAAACCTGAGAACATTCCAAAGGAAGGAAGATTCTGGTAGTGTTATTGTGGAAGCTTACATTTCCCATGCTGAAAATTCCATGGAAATTGCTTTGCCTGGGTTTCAGACTAAGCAATATGGAATATAAAATGAGAGAGAGAGGGGCGGCAACAGCCGGGGAGCCACGGTAAGGACAAGGACTCGAATTCCCAACCCAAATCCATCCTGCATGTCCACACAGGCAGGCTCACACAGGAGGCTGGGTCCGACTCTGCTAGAGAGCAAACACGTCTCACACCGACCCAGTGAGCCTGTATTTGCTTACACGGGGTGATGTTTGCCCAGAGCACACGGCTGAATTAGTGCTCAGAGCAGGGCCACACTCACCTTCCACTTTGGTGTAGGGCTTCCACTTGTAGAACCAGCCCCGGAAGGGTTTGCTGTTGTACTCTGCACACTGCAGGGCTCGGAAGTCCAGGCTGTCTGCTGGGCAGGGCTGCTTGTTGCAAAGCTGATAAACACGGCTGGAACCTTGGCAGAATTTCCCACCGTACTGTGGCCTACAAAAAAAAAAAAGAAAAAGACAAAAAGATGATTTTGCAAAATCTCCCTTTTGTGTGATTGGCATGGTCCACGTGTGTGAGAACACAGGGAACAGGAGAGGACGTACTGCCCTGGGAGATCTGTATTTCTTACATGGGCCATTAATTTTCATGGTTCCTAAAACCTAGCACAGCAGTTGACATGAATTATCTACCTGGATCACTGCAGACTCAGCAAAGATGCAACCATCTAGAGGTGAGTCATGTTTGCACTAATTTAAATTTATAGGGCTATTTGGTACTGGCCGGGTTCAGCCTTGTTATACAGCTATTTTTACTCTGCTGTAACCAAGGAATGAACATGTGCAAAGAATTACCCATCACAATTAGAGTTAATAAAGGATAACATAACACTGATCAAACAAAAAGAGAATGAATGATTACATTTGCTTGTTCATTTCTTTTGTAAATCATTTTGAAAAAATGTGCTTTTAAATAGTCAGAGGAAATAGGGACTGTGCATAGTTGTCCCGCTTTAAGAAAATGCTGGAATTCAGGGGTAATTTTAAACATGTCACATCCACTTCAGCAAACCTCACCTGGGCATTTCCCTTCGTCTTGGCCAGAATGGAAAGAGCATATTCTATTACTCTGCTCATACCTCACATTATCAGAAAATTATTTTTTTAACCATTTGGTCTGTGCACAAACATTGCAAAACAATGTAAAATGCAAGAGTTGCTCTTTTTAACTTAGCAATTCACTGATGTCATTTGTGCAGTTTCACAATGCTGAGATACACATCTGCAAGCGCTGAGCTAAGCCTTCAAAACAACAAATTCTAAGAACTCTTTGTTGTATTATACATTTCTTGCATCAAGCGAAAAGAAATGTACTAATGCTACACTTGCAGTCATTTATATAATGATTTTCTTAAAAATTAGGGAACTGACATACTTGAAGGACAAGAAATAAACTTTGAGTGGACAGCTTTGCCCATATTACACACACATTAAGGAAAAAACCCAGAATAATATAAAAGACACTAAATAACAGTAATATATTAACTAACAGTAAAAATTTAAAATTCTAAGAGTATACAATGTACAACTGAAACATATTGCTTGCTGAAATTCCTAAACACTATGCTATAACTATTCCCCACATCCAAGGATCCCATGCAACTCCTGACTTGCTCATGCCTGGAGAAACATGGAGACAGCTCAGCGCAACATGGAGGAGAAAATCCAGGTGCTTTTTCTGTTTGCTCTGGTGTAAATTTTAACTCCCACATGTCTAACCCTCTAACCAAGCTGGGACTTGCCTTTTTTATGTTTTACTTACACAATATCTGCCTTTTCCAGAATTCTGGCCTTCAAAACAGTCATTCAGAGAAAGAGATGGAAACCCACCTGTTACTGAATTTAAAACTGGATTAAAGCGCCAGCGAAATGTGCTGTGGAAAAAAACCACAACAACTTCCACTGACTTTTCCTGAGCTCACCTGCCAGCTACACTGATACTGGGTATAATGGTGGAGGTCTTACAGTCAAATTTTCTGTCCTAGTTGGTGGCAATCCAGCCTGTGAAGGGCAGGGAGGATATGGAACATCAGCGAAATCAGGGAGTGTTTCTGTTGACTTTGTGCAATTGGTGAGAGCTTTGAGTTAAGGCAGCCAAACTGTTGGGTGCTGACTCAATTCCCTACAGACTTTCTTTACAGCTTCAGCACATGGAGGATTTTTGACCTCCTTCAGCCCCAGAGAACAAATCTGCTTTAGTGCAAGGAAAAGAAGCAACCTCCTTCCAAGTAAATGCCACCAAATAAGCAATATAATAGAATTATTTATGGCTAGATCGTGATTTCCAGCCTCACTCTTGCATTTGAGGATGGGATAAAATTCCTCCAAACTAAGGGAGCTCTGAAAGAGGCATTCTGTTTCCCAGCTCCATTACAGCATTTTAATATTACAGTACATTCCCATTACTGAAACCATTGGCTTGAGAGCGATGGAAACTTCTCCACCTTCATTTTTACCAACAAGATGTCAGTAGGAGTTAAGTAATTCACAGGAAACGAGATGGAGATCTACAAAAGCCAGTTTCTGAGGAAATAAAATTATCCATGCTGAGAAAATCACACTTTTCTTGAGCGAGTTTGTAGCACCAGTAGATTTTGGGTTGGCTGCCTCCTGAAGCTGTTGGTGTACCCACACTTTCAGTGGAATGCCTCGCACAGAGGTATTTCAGTGTTTCTGTAGTGGTACAGTGCCCACAATACAGATCTAGCCTGAAGCTTTCATCCCTCTGTGACCCCCCAGCACTGACATAAATAGGTTGACTTGCATGAGGCCTTGCTGAGGATAACTGGAAAAGGGAGAAATTTCGTGAGAAAGGCCAGCAAGAAAAAGTCTCCAAAGATGGATTTGGAAAAGGTGTCTGAGTGCAAAACTCCACTTTATGTAAGAGTCAAATATTAAAATTCTACAAGAGTAGCTTAAATCAATTCTTCAGTACCCTTTCAAGGGTAGACTTCTTGAACCATGATATTCACTGCAACACAACACAGAGAGTGAGAAATCCTGGAATTCCTCTGACCAAGGAAAGTATTTTATGCAACATCAAATGAATTAAGACNTGGAAAAGGTGTCTGAGTGCAAAAAGGTAAGTACTCCACTTTATGTAAGACTCAAATATTAAAATTCTACAAGAGTAGCTTAAATCAATTCTTCAGTACCCTTTCAAGGGTAGACTTCTTGAACCATGATATTCACTGCAACACAACACAGAGAGTGAGAAATCCTGGAATTCATCTGACCGAAGATCTGAAATTCTGGGCTCCTATTTTTCCCTTTTTGCACTCATTTAATTTCATGTAAGAACACTTCTGTGGCCATATGACGATAGTATCACAAAGCTATATTATTCTGCAGGAATCTGAAAGGTCTACAAGGTCTTTCACAATCTTTGTTTTTCAGAAGTATTTTAAATGGCATCATTAATTTGCATCACTTTACATCTCACATTTTCTGTAATCACTGTTACAGATATTGTACACAAAAGATTTTTAAAAGTGTGTTCAAGCAGTTTTGATTCAGTCTTTTGACTGCACACATGCTTAAAACTCCATTCTGCTCTGCTGAACAATGCACTATTGTGAAGTGTAGGATGCAGTCCCACAGATATGATTTAGGTATTAATTTAAATCTCTCGGGCACTCTTCGGGTTCTTTCCCAGTTAAACTATTAAATTATGCAATCAATTTCTATCTTGGAAAAGTACCTCAACTGTAAAGTGCTGTGGTGTATGAAAACCAGATCCATGAAATTACACTGTGACAATTCACAGGAACATAATGATTTTAGCAAATCTGCCCAGCTCTGTGGACTACAGGTGATCCCCATAGGTGTTTGACAGTGCAAATTTGTGCACAGCTCCAGTGGGAATTCCAAAACCATAATCAGAGATTTTCGGATGTGGTCACAGGGGCTGCCTGAAAACTGGCAAGAGGAAGGGAATTGAATTGGCTGGATATTACTTGCAAGAGGAGGATTTCACAAACACACACAGGTAACAAGATCTTCACACACAGCAGCCTGATGGTGTGTTCTTCACTTGTCCTTCAGTTTCTGGTAAGGTGGGTCACCTTTAAAATCACCAGAAACGGACATTTCCCTCAATGTTCATAAGAAGTCAATTACTTTGACTTCATTGTAGAGTCCAGTCAGTTCTTCACAGATCCACACCCCTTGTTCTAATCTCTTACAGAAACGTCATTCTTTGTCGTTTTCAAAATTTCTATCCGAAATTTTGAACAAAACAAACATTAGCTCCTACACAAGCCTGGATTAGGAAAAGTGAAATAAATATATCATATATCAAATAACATATGTATATGTATCAAAATATATAAACATCTGAAACATGTTTCAGAAATTCAGAAAGAAAGGAATCACTATTCTGAGTTACTGTGTATTTTTAGAGGTGAGCAATGAACAGGGACTAGTCCTTAAATTGCTCTGTGCTGTGTAACATTGAAAATGGATGGTATTATTTTTCTTCTGATTCCCACATTCTTACAAAATGCTGTGATGGCAAATACGGATACCTGGACATCTGTGCACTGTTGTGTGGCTTATTAATACTCCTGTCATTCCATCAATGTAACTCTGACAGTGAATGACACCATCTTCTCTTTGCCCTAACTGGATTACCACCGATACAATGGAATTAAATCTAGTGTAAACATGATCCAGCTCCCGTACCAAGTATGACTTGGTTACATCAAACCTTACTTCATTAGAACAGACAGCTCACGCTGAAGGAAAGTTCTAAACGCTACAGCAGCTGACACACTTCTTGTTAAAGAGCTTCTGTTTGAAGACCCCGGAAATCTTTATCAATCACACCAGTGCACCAAACTGGACCATCTCCACTGCTGGACATTCTCCTGTCACACAGTGAGAGCAAGGGGGGGCTTATGATAAATGCAAAGAACAATGTGCAGCCATACAAATTTAGCAAGCAAAACAGGGACCAAAGAAGGAAGACTAAAATATATACATATGGCCTCTGAGAGCCTACATTCTTTTGCTAAACAGTTTAACAAAAGAAAATATCCAAGTAATTTTATTTATGAAAATGAACCGAGAAACAACAGAAAAGGCTGACAAAACGCTCTGCTATGGATCTGCAAAAATTGGCTTGACTGAGGGTAATAAAGACCATTTTAACTAACTCACATTCTCCTATAACATAGTATATGAAGCGTGGATATTATTATTGCAGCACAGTATAGCAGATGAGAGGCTTCTTTACAGCCTCATATAAACTGTGTCATATTTTCTCTGTTTTTTATTACTGCAGTTTAAATGCTGCTTTTATTGTGTGCAATGAGGAATACATGTGTCTGTGCCTGCTGAATTTGTGTATGAAATAAAACAGGGAAATCCTTTTTTTCTTGTAAGTTGCCGTGAGTTGAGTACTTGGGAAAGATGCTGGCCAGGTAACACTTTAACTCTACTCTAAATGAATAATATTTACAGAGATAAGATATTAATTAGAAGCAAATATCAAAAATGTTTCATGACTTAGCACACAATTCTAGGGTTCAGCAACTTTAGTTTGACTCACGAAATATAAAAGAATGCAAAGAACAGGACAGACATGCAAAGACATCTGTCCTTATCATCCTGGATAATATGATCTCAGTAGAAGCCTTAATAGCTTTTAAGGTCTTTTTCTCCTGCTCTTAGGCTGTTAGGCGTAAAAATGTCTGTATGGCGCTTCCTTACTTCTGCAGGTATTTGATAAACTTGGGTAGCATCCCAAAATAAATGGAGCAGGTTGGGCTGGAGACGTTCTGGTACTCCAGCAGTCTGCAGACAGCCACTGCTTTCTGGTGCCAGGACATAGTTCTGCCTTCCACCCACTGGCTGCTCGTACTGGACACGGGAGAAAGTCTTACAAACCCTCCCACACACATTATTTCCCCGCAGAAATGGACCGTGCTCATTTTTTGTTCTAGTAACATAAATAGCATAAAAACACTACCTTTCCATATCTATGTCTTACTTTGGATTATTGCAGTGCCTTTCTTGATAGGTGACGCCCCCTCCACAGGTGCGAGTGCACTCTGACCACTCGGACCAGGCAGACCACTGGCCATTGACAGGCTTGGGCCCGTGGTCACCGTATCGGACACACTGTCCTCTGCGACACCACTGCAAAACAACGCCAGAAAACACGGTTAGCAGCACCTAGGAGATGCAAAAAAAGCAAAAAAACCAAACAAACCACATTTAAAAGATCCAGTGCTTGATCCTAATAAATGCAAGGTCACCCGCTGAACTCAATGAACAGCTCACAGCAGGACAAGGACTCTGGAGTGGGACATGGATCCATACAACGGCATAGATAAGTAATGTTCTAACATTTGTCCAAGTTCTGAGTTGAAGATCCCCGAGGTAACAAATTTTCAAAATTATTCTCTTGAAGAGTGCTTTTTTGGCTTACTCTTCCCCCAGAAATCCATGTTACTTTATGGCCCTGTGCTGCAGAACTTTGACACCTCCCATGTAATTTACAAACAGCCTGCTAGAATTCTGCTAACATGTCTCCCTTTTATGATTCAATTAGGAAATACTGCACAAAGACAAAAAGCAACATAAAACATTTGTCAGGAACTTGAAAATCAAAACAATGTTCTGCTGGAAGAAACATTATAGGAAAAGAAAATATTTTGCGTAACTACAGATGAGAGTAAATGAGAAGGTTCAACTCAAATAAACTCAAACAAATGAGGGTAAATACAAACAAATAAAATGAGAGTAAATTAGAAGGTTTGACTCAAACAAATAAGGTCTTTTAGTGGTGATCACTGATGAAAATATGGCCTTAGTCTGTACAGCAAATATTATGGCTGGAGGTATGCTCGTATCAGAGTGGAATTTGAAGTACTGATCTAACTCCTGCTATAATTCATGTATTTTCTTACTGATTTAGATTTGCCGGAGATATCTGATCCCACAGCTCATTGGGAGAGGCACAAGGCCCTGCCACCAGACAGGTACCACTGGGAGGACACATCCTGAATATGCATGGCAGTGGAATCATTTACAAAGATCAGGATGAGCTTTGTAAATGATTGAGAATCAATCTCAAAGTCCAGGATGGCAAATCTGGAGGGATCTAGATAAAACTGGTTTTGATGGGAGCTTGTATTTGACCAAACACAGTCTAAACTCAAGCGAGGATGACAATATTTTATTTACAGAACAACTCACCATACTTATACCACAAGCTGTTCCTTCTGCTGCGGGCATGAACTTTGTCTCACACCTGTGACCCACTTTGTGACACCAGAGAGATTTGCAGATATCCTGAAAAGGAAACAGGACTCGCTACAGTGCTCATAATTTCCATTATTTCCCAGTGTTTAGAAAGAGTAACCAATGAAAAATGCTTTTGCTACCTTAAAGACATATAAATAAACTCTTTCCTGAATTTAGAAAAGCCTGGGTTTAAGTTTCCTAGCACAGCCATCCCCTGTATATTGCCTTCTTGTTTATGCACCATTTCACTATATATTTCTTAAAACTATATTGAGTGTGAGATTATAACAGAACACAAATAGTGTTAAAAAGTTCATGGCTAAAATTTCATCATGTCTGCAGGGACTATAACACTGTGAAGAGACAAGATTGTTCTAAACCACAGAAGATATCTGGAAAGGCAGTCTGTGCACAGCACTGTTCACTCCCTCTTCCTTGTCTATTAGCTATGGAAGAAACACAGCTGCCACCACTTGAATAATGTGGTTAGTATACAATAAATCAAAATACTCCAGGATAATAACAGGAGTAAAAGAAATTACCATATTTTTTTTCAGAATGAGCACTCCAGATTATTTTAAAAAATGCCTTCTCTGAAGAGACCACTAAGGAGTGTAACAGTCATTAAAACAATAGGTTAATCTAAATTAATCATTCATCATGCAGTCAAGAGTGTAAGTTACATTTCATTGCTCTAAAATGACCCTATAGATCTCTCCCAGACTTTTTGCTGTCATAAAAGTAAAACACAAGAAACTGAGTCCTTCTTACCCCACACCCCACGCAAGCTTTGATCAAAACTCTACTGCCTGCTAATTTCCCTTAGCATAGCAGGCAAGGGCTCATGTGGATTCAAGTGCCCTCCTTCTGACTCCTTATGAAGGAACACATTTCCTCCTGAAAGTCCCCTGGGACTGGGATATTCCTCAGAAGAGGCCAGTACCTTCAAAGCGAATTGCCAAACAAGATAAGGCAGAGAAATAGCCCAGGCCTCTGAAGAACCCCACATGACTCGTACTTATCCAGTGTACTGCAGTTCTCTCACGTCACTGTAACTTCTCAGAAGTGCATCAATAGGTACCTTTACAAAGCTGAGGTTGCATAGTTTTGCCTTCATTCCAAATTGCCATTTGCACTGGGTATCAGCATCATAGATCTGCCCTGGCAGTTTGTCAGGGTATTTATACTGTCCTGTTTGCTTAGGTTCATCAATCAGGCAGGCAGCTTGAGCTGTACTATAACGAGAAGGTAAATTAATCATGACTATGATCTTTACATCAAAATATTTTAATTTGCTACAGACCAGCACAAATATGTAATATGCTATACAGTACCTTTAACTAGTTTCAGAGGTATGCTCTGAAACAAGAATATCTGCATGCAGGAACAAAAGTTCTCGACATCTTGTTGGTAGCCTGGCCTGCAAAGTCTTAAGGAAGCAGGAATTTCCAGGCTTTGGGACTGTTGTGACAACAAGAGAGAATGATGTGAAATTCTTTTCCTCCCTGTGTTCTTGGGTAACCAAGAGGGAGGTTGACCTCATCTGCTTCTTTCCCTTCAGTGGATTCCCCAAATCAGGAGTCAGCAGAAGCAGCAGGCACGGTGTCCCATTCCAGCATCTGCCCTGTGTGGAGCTGCCAGGAGGCTGTTGCAGGGTGTGTGCTTTGGGCTGGCCGTGTCCAGAGCACAGCTCCCAGCTCCACCTTTTGCCTTTCATCTCTGCCTGAGAACCCCTGGATACAGAAGGTCACTCTGTGCTGGATTTCTCTTCCAAGTGTCAGTCTCTGGGACCACACTGCTTGGAGGGCTCATATGACTTTTTAGCTTGCAATTTGCTTCTGCACACATTGCATTAAAAAATCCCCAGAACTCCACTACCTTTTCTGGCTGCTACTCAAAGATATTGACTGGGATTTCAAGGACCAGATCCACATAACTACCAAGGTGCCTGATTCTCACTCTAAGGAATTAACATCTAAAACATCTGTGTTGCTCTTGGTCAAAGTACCTCCTACACATTTTTTAGTAATTCTGTATAGTGTACCCATGAATGATAAAAAAAATAAGGGAAAGATTAATGTAATGATGAATTAAACAGTGATTGAAAAACAGTTCCTCTAAAGACATCACCGAGTAATGACAACATGCTGGAAAAATAACTGACATCTTTCCCTTTTTCCTTTTTCTTTCTCCCAGAAACAGGATGTGAAAAATGTAAAATGTTCTTTACTCATGACATGAGCTAGATCAAGAGAGAAACTCCAGTGAGAAAGGCCACTGATGTTAATTCACATTTAGTAATGACTTTGGTAGCACTGTGTCTGCCCTCTTTTATGTACACTTCCCACTAATTCTCTAACAAACCCAGCTGCTGACAGGAAAGCCTGGGAAAGAATGATACGCCAGTCATTACTGCAGAGTACTCCTGGAGGGTGAAATCCATGCTTTTGAAACAAGGCAGGACAAAAGCCCTTCCAGGCCACGCCACCTCAACGCTCCAGCAGCCCGACTGTGTGGGCTCACACACTGCAAGGGTTTGGGCACATTTTAAAGGAGGGGAATTTCACATTTCAGTAATTTTTATGCTGTTCAAGAATTCAAGCCCAGTTACTAAAGCTGCATTCCCTGGCACTGGCCCAGACTTATATCTGACCTACCTGAGAAATTTGTTGAGATACTGCCTGCTGCATACAGACCAAGAAAACACTCCATTGTTTCCAGTGAGTGTAGGAGACATAATATTTCCCTCAGCTTTTCTACAAGCATTTCCTTCTCCATCGTGAATCATCCCAAAGCTGAAAAGAGAACCACGTGGGCGAGCAAAAGTCTAGATTAAACAGAAGCAAGACAAAATCTGGGGGAAGAAGAACACTTTCTGGGTAACAGCATTTGAACGCCACAGGGAAGGTGGAATTCATCCCTCTCATTCCAAAGGGATGAAAACTTAGGCACCATGCAAATTAGTATTGGTATGAGTCAAGTTCCAATTAACAGCAAATTTTTGTCGTCACACACTTGTCTGATGGGAAAGGATAGTCAGGTTCCAAGGAAGAGCCACACTGCAGCCAGTGACAGGACACCGCACAGAGGCACCGGAGCTGCAGACTGTGCCCAAAGCTTCCCAGTTTACCCATTGCTCACTCCCAAAGGAGAACGGTTCCATGGTGAGGTGGATGGACATCACGGATCTTATGTTCAGCCACACTTGTACTTTCCTATGAATCTGCCAGCTTAAAACCTGCAGGCAGTGTGAGCCTGTCTCTGCCCAGGGATAATGCCTGTTAACATGAATGGTGTGGAGATCAGAATCCAGGGAAATACCACCCCCAGGAACGTACCTGACATACCAGAACTGCCTTCCTAATCGGAGGGAAGAGCTACAGACCTCAATCTGTAGCAAAGGAAATGGGTGTGGATGAACAGAATACAGAAGTACGAATATAAAAATATTATTATTTTTCTAATTTTGGCCACTAACTTGCTATATTATCTCAGGAAAATCGTACTGGCTTCCTCACCTTTGTTATACAGTGTCATTTTGTCTAGGCTGTAACTGTTTAATGGGAATGGTGCCTCTTACTGGGAATACTGCCTCTTATGGGGTGTTTTGCTCAGTCTGAGCATCACAAGGCCCTGCTTTCACCAGGAGAGGTGTTAGGATGATATAAAGAATAATAAGCAATAATAAAAAAAAAATTACATTATAATTACAAATTATGGAGATTTTATTGATATAATAAAGCTAATTTTTAGAGGTTTTCCTTTCACTGTTCTGTATTTACTGACTGCATGGGACATCTGTGAATTTCAATGTGTTTGAGATAGAAATTTCATCATCTGTTACTTCAATATTGTAGAACACTGGCAACTTTATAAATGTAATCTGTGCATGTGCAGGGAATATCTCATTTACTGGACTCAAGGCTCTACTGCTATAAATCTTTACAGGCTCATCAGAGTTACTGCATGTGTTGCCACCAGCTGAGGCTCCAAACTTCCTAAAATATGTGGCTCTTCCTATAAATGGACAAAAAAGGTACCAATTGAGCCAGTGTTTTAGAACCCTTCATAAAATACTGTGTTCTCCTGCGCTGCAGCCAGAGAATCCCCGGGTTACACCCCACTGACTCAACGGGCTCTGAACACCCAGAGGAACTGTTAAGGTTTCAGGTAGAAAGACAAACTTTAGAAAATCATTAAAATGTCTAAAAACCACTAAAATGTCTAACCACTGAAGCTTTCAGTGGATCACAGAGTGTGATATTCCCCTCTTGTGAAACCTTTGGTTAACACATTCACAGTGGACCTCAGCACCCCCAAGGCTGTCCCAGGTTTGTTTTTTTCTTCCAGGAGTCTCTGTATCACAGAAACCAACTTCTGTTGTCTTACATCACGCATTAGGTAGTCTCAGGACCATGAACATGACAAATGATCATAAAGACATTTTGTGTCTGGCACAGGCTTTTCCCAGGAGGTAAGAAGCATTTATTAGGAGCATGGAAGTATCCCAAAGAAAGGCTGAATAATATGTGAATCAAAGGTGGTGGTGAAAAAGGAAAAAAAAATAAAATCCAAGTAGAATCTCCCACAGCAAGTAAGAAAATAAAAAGGAGGAAAACATTAAGAGACTAAATGGGATAATTCTTGAAAAATAAGCTATGGGCCTGATTCTCTCCTAATACTGATCGAAGGGCATTAAAAATGTACTAAGGTCAGTGAAACTGCATTAGTGTGACCGGAGGGCCAAACAATATTCATATTACATATCTGGTCCTTTGAATGCTTTGGCACAATTCCCACGGGCCTCACTGGCAGCTGGATTACTCTTTAATTCCTTGCTTCCCTTCAGATGCACAGAAACCTGTGAAAGGGTCACTCGTGCAGACATTAGGTCATAGTGTGTACTGCAGAGCATATCTGTACAATGAAAACTGAATAGCCCCGATGCACTCAGGCAGAAGGGGAAGGCTTCATGCCCTGACCAATCAGCAGAATCCAGGACCACTGCTTTCCAAAGGTCTTCCCTGCATTAATGTTGCTGAAAAACAAAGACTTTTTAACTAAGCCTTGATGTCAGGTTTGTACCACACAGAGAAACTCTGCTTCTCTACTGCCAGTGGTGAGACAGACTCCAGCTTGAACTGTGCTAAACTGGAAATCAAAACCATGCACAAAGTTGTGGAAAAGTAATTAAAAATGACTGGGGGGAAAAAACAGCAGAACAAAACCTGATCATCTTCTTTAGATTTAATTCAACGATTTGAAGAATAGCTGAAGCTCCATGGAAGTTTATTACTGATTTTGTAGGAGAGGCACCAGGTTCTAAGAAAATTAACAGTCTTTCTACAATAGCAATCAAATGGAAAGCCAATGGATATAAATACAGAAAGGTAGAAACCACCACAAAGGTGGGTTTTACCCAAATCACACATTAAACAGGTAGAGAGAACAAAGGACAGGTTGAATGTTTCCTATGAAGCACTGGGTCTTCTGGGAGAAGGAGCCCTCCAGGAGACTCAGAGAGATCACGTCTCCAGTGAAGCTGCAGCAACCTGCAGTGACCCCTCTCTTTTTGGAGCAACCACATGGATCCCAGAAGTAATTTGCCTACCAGAATAGGGGAGCAGTGTGAGAAGCTCAAGGTATTAAAGAGGACTGGCCAGTTCTGAGCCCTGCAGAACACCACTGGTGACCAGCTGGATGGAACCCCATTCACCACCACTCCCCGGGCTTCCAAACGATTTCTATTTAGAATGAGCCAATCCAAATGATCTATATTTAACTGATTTATATTAAATAGGCTATGTTTCCATTCACTTACATATTTGTTTATAGAAGAAGAAACTTACTTGTGTCCAGATTCATGAGCAATTGTAAAAGCCAGTCCAAGGCCTGTATCTTCATTAATGGTGCAACTGCGGTATTTGCTGCACATGCCACTGATAGGTGCAAATCCTGAAGGAAGGAAGCAGTAAAAAAAAAAAGCAGTAAAAAGCTTGTTCCTCTGCAGAATTCCAAATACACATATCATCTGCACTGGCCCTAATAAGCCAGTTTATTTTGGCACATGGAGACACTTGCCTGCTTCATCAGGTTTATCATGGAGGAATTACAGCAGACTTTTATTTGACAATAAAGGAACTCCTATATAAAAAGTATAAATCAAACCTAACCTCTCCAACTACACTTTATTTGTAAAGATTATTCTGACCCCAACCCACCCCCCATGCCTTTCCTGCTCTCAGATTAGGGAGGAATCCCATTAAAATAAGGCAACCAGTCACAAAGAAAATAAAAATAGAGTGGCTCAGAAATATTCTCAAAATCAAAAATATTCCTTGAAGAGGTGACAGTCCAAAAATAATACTGTCCTGTCCTCTTCAAGAAGACTAACAGCATGTGCAAAAATGGACTCTTTTATCTGAAAGCAATTCAGCTCCTGCTGTGGACACCCCCAGGTTTGTCAGCCTGTGTTTTGGTGTCATACCTAAAGTATCACAGGGCTCGTTCTTCCACGAGCAGATGTCAAAGCCCGTCAGAAGGATGGCATGGTCGTGGCGCTTGCCGTTCTTCCCAACCAGGGCAGACTGCCACTGGCAGAAGCTGTTCAGGGACTGGTCAGCGTGGTGGTTGATCAACAACCCGCCCTGCAGGGAGTGCACAGACACTCACACGAGGTGCTTCCAGCAGTATGTGAGAAAGGAGATTGAAAGAGTAAGAGCTGCTTAGGGAAAAGGGAGTTAATATTTCATATTTGTTCTGCAACAACTTATGTATTCCCACGTTAACTGTCTGTGATGGCTGAGTCAGCTGATGAGTGAATCTCTTACAACTGTAAAATAAAACTGGGCCTCTCCCCAGACACACAGATATTTCCAAAGCTGGTGGTTGGAATTACAGTGTACAAATATATTTGATTCCTGAGAATGCTGAACACCAAGCCATATTCAATATTGTGATTAAAATGTATTGTGATTTCTGGGGAGGAAAAGTATTATCCAAGTAGATCAACCCACCACAAATTTCTTTTCAGCAAAAGAGATTTTGTCTTCTTTTGTCTCAGCACCCTTGACACAAGAATTGGCTCCACTCCCACCTTTTGTTACATGTTTTCTTCAGTTTGGGACTTCTGACTCCTTACCACTTCTGATCATCACATCCTGGAAAGCCCAGCTCAAAATTTTTCTATTTATTTAAATAGTTATTAAGTAGACTTCTCACTCCAGCCATTTCACCTCAAGGAAAGGCTGGAAAACATTAAGTTTTATCTTACTGGAAGCATTTCAATGTTTCTAAAGAACGTTTATATGAAATGAAGAATTTAGAATCGAAACCCAAGAAGCAGTGAAATGCAGAAAGTGTCATTTTGGAGATTCTGGCAGTTTTAATCTTCTTCTCATACTCTATGTCTTAAGAAACCTCCCTGCACATAATATGGGAGCACCCAATGCTCCCAGTGAACAGCAGCAAATGAAGTAGCTCAGACAAAAATTCTGACACAACTTACAGGCTCTTGTTCCAAAAGAAGCAGGCTCACAACAATAATGTTTATATCACTTCCAATTGTTCCATCCTTAAACAGACTAGAGACCTGCAACGATTATTGGAGAGGAAATATCACCTACATGCATAATCCCTTTTTAATAGATTAAACATATGTACTGAGTTATTGCCTTGGACTTCAATTTTCAGTACTAACTAATGGAGTTATGTACCTTGTAGGATTAACCCAAAAGAGCTCAAACCAGAAGAATTATGCCCCAAATTACACTTAGTCAAAAACTTGAAAACCTGCTATTGACTTCAACGGGCTTTGATCTGTCCTTGGTCTCCTGGATCTAGTGTAGTTAATGCCAAAGTTAAAGCTCAAGTTTTGCAGTACAAAAGTAAAGGCCAAGGCCATGCAGGAAAACATATTTCTAGTCAAATTATATCAATTTTATGGAAATAGATTTGTGTTTTCTCAAATGAAGTGTTTCTAGGAGATGTGAGATGCAACAGACAAAGCTTCATGATACTAAATGAAAGTTTCAATTTCAGAGTATCTGCCTTTTTTGTACTACACAGGAAGTATTTTAAAATTCAACATTTTAAATACTTTCTAATTAGTTTTTTTTTTTACTCTACTGTTGCCAGAGCTGTGATGATCTAAAGATGTGTATTTAAAGGCTTTTTGATGTAAATACTACATTAGATGAGACTTGAAGAAAGGCTTGCATACGGTGCCTCTGCTCTTTTTGGAATCGGCATTTGTCTAATGAAAGATCCTACTCTGACACAACAACATTCCCCAGAGAAAAGACATTTCAGTGACACCACACCTTACCATGTTCATGACTGTTAAGATATATGTTGTTACATTTTCCTTGCCATGTTTCTCCAACATTTTTTTATCCGCCACAACAAGGGTTTCAACATTTAGACTTCCATTTTTCTGAATTTTAGCAGATGATCTTTTGAACCTCGCAGAAGTCCCATACTCATCTGAGCGAATGTAGGTCTCTTCTGTGGGTGGCTTGGGTGCATCTAAAAGGAAATAAAACTGTTTTGGAAAGAGTTCAGATCACCCATGAACAGTTTCATCAGAAAATGAAGTATCACAGGTTTAAAGCCTTAGATTATTTTTATAGCATGTGATTTAATACTTCTGGCTAAGTTCTCCTATATTTATTAAAAAAGACCTGATTCATTCCTGAGGGAAGGACGGCTACAGGGAGAAAAGGAAATGGGAGAACCACATTCTTATGCAATAAGCAGTTTAAAATAAGGAACTAATCTAATAAAATGGTAGCATCTGTGCAAAAAAAAATACAACAGAATTTTTAACAGAGTATCTGCATTTTTCCTGTCCTTTTGATAACTTCCTGAGGTGTTTGGCATGTGCTACTTACATAGCAGTTGGCAAAAAAGTCCTTTCCTCAACAGATGTCCACAGTCAGTACAGAAATCAGATACACACCACAAGTAAATTCCTGCCAGCCTGATATTGGGACTGACACTGGCCTTCCATGCCAAACTGCCAGTGGGATTATTCCTGCTGGGAACGTATTTATGGAGTATAGGGAAATGTCAGGCAACACCAAGGAGGGCTTGACAACAGGCAGTGCATATCCCAGTGCCAGGGTGCATTTTCTCCCTCTGTGCTGGTGCAGCACAGCCAGTGCCATAGCTGGAGAAGGGTCTCTACTCCAGTTCTTCAGAGAATCAGAAAACGGGAAGAGAAATCCATCTCCCACATCCCACAGTGCTCCTGCTCTCCACAGGCTCTTCTGCATAAACCTACACTGCCTCTGCATCAAGAATTAACTCAAAGGACACTTTAACAAACTCTTTGAATAATAAAGGAGGTTTTTTTTGACACAGGATGTAACAACACCAGTGAGGGACCCTCAGGTAATGAAAAAAATCCTGCCTGAGCCTCATCAGAAAGTTATTCCAAAGAGCTAAAACAGACCCTACTTTCTTCCACGCCAAACTGGGAAATCAAGAACACCACAGAATGCACAACAGTGGTCTGCTTTCAAGAACTCAGCACTCTGAAGTGCATTTAACATACAAAGGACCAAATGTATCACTCATTATGCACAACCGTCCTTCCCAAGCTCAAAGAACTTTTCTTTTCTGGAAGCACATCAAGACAAAAGGACAAGCCTCACCCAAGAGGGAAGTGCTCAGTTCAAGGCACATCAGTGCCCAGGTACTATTTTGAAGGCAATACAACTTCAGTGCCCACATATACCCATGAGCAGAGAAGTTTTGCTCTCGAATTTACTTCACTGCTACTCATAAAACAGCAGCAGTTTCATGCATTTTTACTAACTACAGCCCAGTTAATTGTCATGACCTAAAAGCATTTAGGTTGTGACAAAGAGTTTGAAAGATGATTAACTGGCTTTTCTAGTGCTTACAAACTGCCTGCACATGAAATTTAAAAAGATGGTCAGTGGGACAAGGTATTTTTATGACACCCAAAGTGGCAATGTCCTCTTCCCTCTTACTGCTCAGCAAGTTTGATTTCATTCTTAGATTAGGGTAAATTAACCCTGACTAGGCAGACCACCTTCTGTCAGCCCGAATTCTCCATCCCTTTGTTCATTCAAGCTGAAACTCTTTTCCAGGTGACCAGATTGGATTTCGCTGAAAATTTCAAACTGGTATGACTCCAGATCTCACAATAAGACCAGGAAAACAATGTAAAAACTTTAAAAAAAACAAAGGCAAGAAGAACAAAAGTACCAAATACTCATAGAAAAAGTGTTCCCTTTACTGGGGTAATTTCTTCTGCAGCCCGTATTTTCCTCTACTCAATTCAACAACGACACGTGATTTTATTTGTATTTCATTCAGTGAACACGAGATTAATTTGTTCTATAAATTAACCACGGCTGGGTCTGGAAAGAAGTTGTTATTTTTTAGAACTCCTTCCTTTCTCTCAGAAAGTTACAGGTAGGAGCAGCATGAAGTGAAAGACCACAGCGTGTGAAAAGAAAGAGTTTTGTGGGTAAGGTACTTAAATGCCATCTTGCTGAATCAGATCCTAAGAGTGTGTCTGACACTGAGCTCCTAAACAATGATGGGTAAATCACTTTTACTAAACTCATCACAGCTGGATGCTAATTACATGTTCTTCATTTAACATAAACCCAGCCTTCATATGCAGCTAAGAGCTCATAGCTGTAAGTGAAATTATTGAATAAATAGATATACATGTAGAATTACAAAAGCATGTATTTGATAAATATTTTAAAGAAAAATTCGGTTTCTCAATTCGGTCTCCAGAAGCACTGGTTACTTCTGACCTCTCCGGTGTCTGTGAGTCCCATTTACAGGACAGGAATAACAATAATATCTTCTCACATCCCAGGAAGTCATGCAAATACAGCGTTCGAAAGGCTCTCAACTATTATAGGGATAAGCACTGTGTGAAAGCTCCAGAGGACATGACTAATTCCAAATTTGGACAAGCAGTCACAGGAGGAACAGTAAATAAGGCACAAAGTCACAGTGGACAGCCCAAACAAAATGGGCCAGTGTAGAGCAGAGGAGGTAACAGAGCAGCATCAGCCCTGCTCTGCAGCAGGAAAACCAGACAGGAGGGAAAGGGAGGATGTAATGAGGCAGTTTTGGACTGCACTGGAAGGCAAATGTTTACAGGTTGAATCACAGGCTTGTGCATCTGGCATTTGAGGGTCGGCTTTTAAACCGGGGGGAAGGATTTCTGAATTTTTAACAAGCCATTTGTTTTCAGGCCTCAGTCTCAGCCAGCCACCTTTCCCATTCCTTCCCTTCTATTTATTTTCTCTTTCTTCCTTACACACCTTTGGAAAAGGAAGCTGCTCATTTTCTCAGAACTTCAGTAGGAAGTTGGAAGAATATAAGCAGACTGAGGCACTGTTTTCAATACTGTTTGCAGTCCTGGAGACCCTCATTAAGAAACTCAGCTCAGAAGCTGTTCAGCTTTCAGAAAGACTCAACTGAATGCTAAAAGTACAGATATAGGGTCCAAGGGGGCTCTAAAATGTTCTGCAATTCGAGGACCTAATGAAGGACTCAGGATAGATCTTGGCAGGATAATATATTTCAATATATTTTTTAAGACATGGCTCCAAAATCTTATTTAAACAATTTACATGGGTGGCTCTTTTTGAAGATCTCAGTTGCTGAAAATTTCATTATCAAATGGTGAGTTCTGAAAGACTTTTTCTCTATCCTCTCAGAAATTAATAATTTTGAAGCTTTTTTCCTCCATCTTCAAGCCTAATTAATTTTTTATCCCTCATCTAACAGAGAGAAGTTCAGGGACTTGGCATCCATCACTGTGCAGAACTGCTTACTGAAAACTGTGTTAATGCAAAAAAAAAAATCACCACTGAGATCTTTTAAACTAGGCAAAGTACAAGAAAACTAAACAGTGTTTCTGATAGCTTAATAAAAGAGGTGGTTCTATGAACTTAAGAGGAAAACTCAAGTTTCTCGTATGTGTTTCACGTCAGAAATACACAATTTAAAGCCGTTACGTCTCCATCCCAAAGGGACGCGAGGAGATGTGAAGCACACCTGGGGACCACCACACAGCCTGAAACAGCCACTACCTCAAGAAAGGAGAGAAAGTTTCCTTACATACATTTCTTGCGACGTCCACAAAAATGCTGCTTTTGAACCCTTCCGTGGCGGTAACCGCTCGCTTGCGCGTGAGACTTGTGGGAAGTGGGTGTTCTGTGGCGGCCAAAAGGGGAGGATTGGGGACGGGGCTCTACCGGGGACCGGTGCACCTTGCCCTCGGCAGTCCTCTTGTACAGCACGTGCGGGTGGTGGCCGGCGGGGGACGAGTAGTTGTGCTCCCGTGCCAGCTGCTGAGGTAACGGAGAGATCAGGAACTCGATCTGCCGCGTCCTTATCAAACCTGACTAAAAAAAGAAACGGCACCACAAATCAGAGACGCGGCTGTCACGGCTCGCGGCTGGAACACGCCAGCTCCTCCAGCGACCTCCCTGCAAAGCCCAGAGCGCCCGCAGTGTGCGCCTCGACACTGGTTAGCTACTCAAGGTATCATTACTCGAGTTATAGATCAAGTTATATATCAAGTTATTATTATTCAAGTTACGACCTGGATGTTCTTCCCATTTAAATATGCATCGTTTCACTTTGGAGATGACCGGGTCTCACATTTGGAAAAACACAAACCAGGAATGTTGTTGGAGTAGCAGCACAGCACCTTCACACAATAGCATGGATAGTTTCATATGCAATATTAACCCATTCTTCACAGTACAGGTTTGCTTGTGTACAGGATATACACAAAAAGGAAATGCTTTTGGAAAATACAACTTCTCGTAAGTGCACACATCATAGAAGAAAATACTTGAATTAAGGTTCACAGCTTCTTCACAACAAGGTATTACCAAACCGGAATCCCAGACTTAAGGGCACTCCAAGTAGAAAATGACATTACAGGTCAGCAGCACAAAGCTGAAGCATCTGAACATTTAAGCACCATCAGTCAGTAATATCAACTCCCTGCAATTTAATCATAATTTAAACACAATGTAAAATTTATACCCTCCTGCAAGGGGAAAGCTAATCACTAAAGGCAAGTATCTGATTGTTTTCCTTCTTGGATCCCTGAAAGACACAAGTATGGGAAAACTACACTGTAGTTTTCACATAGTATCTGTGCATAAAACTGCACATGTGATGAAGTGTTTCCAGGATCAGGGCCAGGGAAATGTGGGTGGCACTGAGGAAGTATTTCCATGCAGCTCATTAATCAGTTATGATTTTATTTCATTTCTTGGTTTTGTAAAGCATGTTGTAATAAACACCCCTTTTTACCAAGTCAAAAACCAAGAAGAAGTTTCATCAGGTAATTCTATTACATTCTATACGTAATACTAGATACAGATTTTTGGTTTGGATCAGTGAGGCTCTACCACGTGCCAACACCCTCCTGCCAAAACTGACATCCCACGAGGACTACAGACCTCTTAGGCTTCAGAAAAATATGTGCAGACAAACAAATGTCAATTGCAAACCATCCTGCCCCACATCTCGAGTCCTTCAAGACCATGATTCCACCTCCTTCCTCAAAAAAGCCTTTGAAAATGCGGACATGACACATGTACCACCTCTCCCCTTCTGAAATGGATGTTCTTCTTTAGCACAACCTCCCAGGGCCGGAATGCCATGGGTATCACAAGGAGAGCAGTTTGAATGCCTATTGTAAGCACTGTATTTTTTAAGGATCTGTGGAATTTTCTGCGCTTAAAGAACTGTTTCCCATGAGGAAAACTCAGCACAAAGTGAAAAGCAAGTGAAAATCGAAAGTTACATATGAATCTTCACAGCTTTAACTGTTTACTAAACTAACGCTGAAATTGATTTTAAGTCTATTCCAGCTGGAAATATTTATCGAAGATCTACAGGTCCTCAACAGACTACAGTCATCCACTGTGCTCTTTTCACGGAAATTCTCTTCTGCTGATCCAAATCAAAGGCAGCTTTGCAGTACTCCCCAATATAAGCACCTTTCACAGGGGCCCTATAACAGTGCTCATAAAAGCACACTGTGATCTCAATTTTGGCCACAGAAGAGATTCCACATTATGAACTGAGAGGGTCTAACTGCTCTCTGAATAATAACAAAAATAATAATAATAATAAAAATAAACACACAAATGATATTCTGATCCACGATTTACCCATTCTCCTCTCTTCAACATGATTTCATAATTCTGTATCTCAGCCTGTATCTACTTAACTTTCTAAAAGAAGGTTAAAACTGCCTCCATCAATAAAAGACAGGTTTTAAATAATTGACAGGAATTTAACTCGCCTGCTCACTGCAATAAGTTGGCGTATTTCAAATGTCAGATCACATTTGGTCATGAAAAAGTACTTTCCTGTAGGGAAGATGACTAATATTTTAATCCTTATGATGTGTGTCATCACACAGTTTTCAAGTGGTTCTGAGAGGCAATCTTTATCTAGAATGCAATGATAATTGGGCGCTGCTAAGCAATTTTTTTCAGCTGGAAAACAGAGATGTAGTGAATCTGGTTCTTATTTCCCCATTTTAAAGGCTTCCACATCTGAAATTATTCCTGTAGGATTCATTTTGTAAATGATTCAAACCATATGGAAAAAAAAGGGGGTTCTACATTTTCCTGTAAGAAACTGTCCCTGATGTACACCAAGTCTCAGCCCCAAACATCATTTCTATATTTAATGTTATAAGGGTGGATTGAGAATTCATGGTGGGGGAGAAGAAGTGACTGAATTCTGGGCCCTGCATGTATTTTGCTGCACCTTTACAGAGGCTGTAGCTGACTGAGTGCCTTACACATGTAGTCACTTTTTTTCCAACAGAAATGACCCTAAATCTCCAATAAGACCTCTTTCCTTTGGGTTTTACATCGGACTCATCCTCCAAGTTGAAAAATGCTGTGTGAATGAAAGATACCTTCTTTTTGATAATATCCAGTTTTATGAAGTTGTCAAGAAGAAAGGGGAAGTGCCACAGAGCAGCCTGGACACTCATTCAATCACACACCATTTGCCATTTCTTCCAGGCATGGGATGGTTTCAAGGATTCATATTGAAATAATCGCTTTGGGAATTCCAAAGCGATGCAGGGAATGCTGACCTGCCTTCAGACGGAGTTGCAGTCCTCCAGAGCAGTCCAAAGTGGGCACTGGGATAACAACTGCCAGGTACTTTTCCTGCAGGTTCTTAAACTGCAGTGTTGGGTAAAGCAAAGTGGTCTATGGCTCCACTGTGCTGGCTGGCAAACGTGCCAGCTGAGAAGTGCCACGGCACAGAGGCAGGACACTGGCACAGAATCATCTTTTCTAGCTTTACACCATGAAGGAATTCCAGCTTCTTGAAGGCCAGATTTTGGCTACTGTGGACTCCTGGGTGTCCTGGGAATTTTTTCTACAAATACATGAAACATCTCCATAATTGTGAGTTAGATGCAATATATTCACCCAGCTCAAATACTTCAAAACAAATACTGTCAAAACTGTCATGGAAATTTATTAATTGGGTTTCCTACTTTCAGCATAGCTTTATGCATTACGTGTGATTTTCTCTGAATCAAGGATGACTTTCCATTAACCTTGATGGGTTTAGGACACAATGAGGAGAGGGTCAGATAGGTCAAAATTCCATTTTTATTTCAGATTCTCTGCAATTATAACACCATGAGAGGAAGCAGGATGACAAAACCTAACATTCTTGTAAGTCTAGACAACACAGCATGAAAAAGGCCAGGGACTCCTGTCTATTCCTTCTGTATCCCACTGTGGCTATCACTAATAATAGCAATAATTGTGAGAACATGGTGGGAAGGAACACCCAAGAGATTGCTCAGTAGGAATTTGCTGTTTTCTTCTTCCCTCACAACACATATTTGCTATCCTTCTGGAAGGGATGTTCCATGCCATTGGAAAGAGAATGGAAAGACATGGGTTGACCTGTGTGGTTAGCAAATAATTTTGAATCAATAATTTAGAGGAACTTTCATTTTGTTTGCAAGTTAAAAAAGTTGAGAAAGAGATAAAAAGGCAACATTCCTCCCCCTCTCGTTATTTGTTAGGGAGCATTTGCTTAGCTCTGGGCTAAAGGAATTTTCATATCCAATACGCCTCTGTGAAATTCCTCAGTATCTGGGTGTAACCACCAAGGTAAGGCACTTGTTCTGTTTTCTTGGTGTGTTTCAAAAAGAAGAAGAATCTCAAAGTGATATTTGGACAACGGCAGTGACAACACGGTATCTGCTTCAAGATTTTTTTAAATTGAACATAGACTATAAACTGAAAAATAAGGAGAATTTTTTTTGACCACCGAAAAAGATCATCTTAACTATACAAAATCAGGTCGACTGATTTTCAACCCACATGGAAGAATTTTGGGAGTCACACGCTAACATATCTGTTCCTAATGGGTCTCATTGGCCTCTCACTGGAACAGCAGAGGCTGCTCCCATTTGCTCCCCTGTGTTCTTACGCTCAGAGTGGAGCCTTTGGCAGCTTACCAGCCTGTAAACCTAATTCACTTTGGGGTTTCAGCATCTCCAGAAAAACCAGACCCTCCATAAAAAGCAGAGCAGTGACAGTGAGTGAAGGATTTGCAGAACTTCTACTTCTCTCCCGTAATTTAACAAAGCTGAGTGCTGAGGGAGCAGACAAATCCCCACTCCAGACTAGAAGGGCCTCGTGGCTGTGGGTTCTCTGTTTGCATACAAGGCATTTTCATTACATGCTAATTAAACTGAAGGCAGCAGCTTTACGCATATTAAAGTTAGAGGAGTTTCAGAAACCAGATGCAAATAATGAGGTAAAGGTCTAAAAAAATGAAACTGAGAATTAAAACAGACAAATAATTGAACTGCAGTGTCTCTGCTAAACATAATTACTTAATATGGACTGATGTGAAGTTAATTTACAGTTTGCACAAGAACAAGAGTATCTCAGCTAAATGAAGCACTAAAAAGCATGCACATATTTCCTAAGGAATACTACTCATATCCAGAATGCCTTATTCAGTGTTAGCAGCATATACATAAAATAAGGTGTTAAAAACCCACTGTGTCTTAACTAAAACAATGGCCAAAGAAATCAATGAAATCTATACCATTATGTGGGTGTGAGTGTGCTCAAGATGAAAAATCACTAAAAAGGAGGAGTTAAATGTCATTTCACACCCATTAAAATAGTTCCAAATATTCATGAAAAGTTTTAAAAGACTTGACAAATGGCCAACTGAAATTGGCATGAAGCTTTCCACAGACTTCAGTGGACATTGATCCAAGACTTCTGTTATTTCCCAAATGTCCAGCTCCTAAAAAAACCCAAATCATTGATTCAAACACATCCCAACAAGAATTACAGAACGTAAAGTACAGAGACATAAAGTACAGTTTTTAGTTCTATTTAAAACACATAAAAATGTAAAATAAGAACTTCCCTGGAAAACAAAGAGTAAGGAGAACAGATGACCTATGAACTATGGTTGCTGGTTATTTAAAACCATCTGAGGCCAAAGATTCCTAGAAATCTAGTATGCACATCACAGTGCGGTTGGGGCCATCTCATGTTACAGCATATTGGAGTTTTTCTCGTTCACTTTGCAGAGAGCAATCACCTTATCTACAGCTCATTTTCATCAAACTCTTGTTTCCTGGCCCGATGCTCTGCTAAGTCTCTGGTGCTTTGGCACCACGAAGGAAACACAAAAGGCCCAGCTCTGCCACCAAAGCTTGCCCTTGCTGGAGGAGAGGCTGCCCTCACTCAGCTGTCCCACCTGGGGGTTCTGTCTGCCAGACCACTTCCCATACAGAACCAAGGGCAGCTGCGAAGCCAAAAGAGGGTATGGTAGAGATCCAGAGAACACAAAGCTGTCCACACAGCTTAGAGCTCCTGACAACAGCCAGAAGCTGCCTTTTGGCCCAGACTGGCCTGTGGAATTGGGCAGACGCCAATTTTTAAACACCAACAGACAGCACCACGTGCCAGAAGGGGAGCAAGGTCTCCCCGTAACTCCTGTACCTCTGCTCTGACTCCACCCCAGACCGAGGTGAGATCAGGGAGGCCTTTGCCTCAGGTTTTATGAGCAGCTCACGGCAGTGCCCTCACAAAGTACAGAAACCACCTCCACGTTTGCCACCATCCCGCTGCTCCCGCCCGGAGCACGGCTTGCCAGAGCAAGCCAGCCCAGCCCAGAAGCCACAGGTCTGCTCGCAGCCCGGTTACTGAGTGAAGCACAGCACAACACCCACGTGTGCACACAGCTTTTCATAACACCGAGTTCACGGCAGCAGCGATTTCAGAAACATTTCAAATGTCCCCACGGAGAAACCCGTGAGGAGGTGGCAGTCCCTGTGCACCAGCAGAGACAAAATCCTGCCAAAACAGCAGGGAAAGTGCCAGCTGCTTAGAACAGGTTTTGGGTTAAGCCTTGAAAATGCAGTAAATGTATCATTTTCTCACGCATGCCAAGGAATCCCAGGAAGAATAAAGTCCTGTTACGTTTGCCAACATTCATCTTACGAATTCCTCTTTCCTCCAAACCAAGGGTATTCAACCAATACCATCACGAGGCTGTTCAAAGCAATCCTGCATCATGTAAGCAGTTTAAATAAATTACTGTTTCTTTAGGGAATGTGTAATGAAGTAGACTCACCTCTTGGGATGGGTTAAGTTGGTAGTCCGAAAAATATGTGAGACTATAACCTTACTACAGTCATAAGCAAAACTATTTCCAAGAATTATAGCCAGCAGGATAGTACAGCCTGACCTGGAACTGCAGATACCCGATATCACTGACTGACTTTTTGAGAGATGGCTTACTGAGCCCCTCTCAAGTTAGGGTCAAAATGTCAATGCTCTGGAAAATATAATCAAAATGAGCAAATTAAGATGTGAAATTAGGTAGAAAAAAATGACATGCAGCATATCTGGAAAGGAGAAAGGGGCTGAATTGCAGAAAGTGTTGCTGAGGTGAAAGATATTTTTACCCTCGGGAAGCATGAGGAGCAAACAGCCAAGCCAATGGCAGTAAATCATGGTAATTAAGGGAACTCCTTCCCTCTCCACTCTGACCCACAGCCCCTTTTCTGAGAGGTAGCTGCAGAGGGGACAGCAGCAGCCACAAGGCTGAGGGGCACTTTGCCTCTTTCTGTCCCCCCGAGAAGGGCACTTACACAACTGCACCCACGTTACTGAAGCTCTGGGTAAATGCAACAAGCTTCTGAGACACCATGACAAGGACACGATCCACGATCCACCACCAAAAAGTGAAAAGTCTGGACCCTAAATCCATACACAGATTGTTAAATTAATGACAGACTTTTACAGAGTGTTAAGCACCCAGGAGCTCCCACTGAGCTGAACATTGTCTGTGCAAGCATTTCCAGAGTGCTTTTATAACAATTTGGGAAAGAAAATGTTCTGGGAAACTAGTGAGAATGGACTCTCATGAGGTTTCCAATAATACACATGTATTACTGAAGTCAGAAATCCCACGAGTAAAACTCGGAGCATGTTCATTTTTGATCCCATCCCAAACCAGGCAGCACAAAGGCATGTGAACGCACTGAAGGGAAGAGAGAATTTAAGTTAACTAAACTTTTCCCTAGCTTTTATGTTTGCCAAAAAAATTTACCCATCCTTCAGGAAAGTATCAAGCCTGTAAATGGGCAGCTCCTGATGCCCACCCCAGAGTCAGGGAAGTACAAAATGGTGTTTTATAGGACTGGGTCCTTGGCTGATGAGAGTAACCTCAGCAGACCTTTACTGATTTTCACCAGACTGAAATACCTGGCTCTGTACCACAGCAAATGTTTAGGTTAAGTTAATGGACTTTATACACACTCAGGTATTTTTTATCATGAAAGAAGCATTAGAATCATTGGTTGCCTATTCTAACTTGAGAATTGTCAGCAGATGGCATTTTTCTTCAGAATCTGATTCAGAAAAATAACTCAATTATTCTGTTTTCTAACATAATATAGATTTCTTGCAAATGTAAAATGTTAAGGGTTCTTAAGAATATGGCATTTTATTAGCTGATGATCTGACAGAAGGAGAGTACAAGGTTTAAATTGCCAGTCTGAGTTAGCCATGAAAGACTACTCTGTTTGGTTGCTCAAAAGAAGTGCTATGCAGAACATTCAGCAATTAAAACAAGGTAACAAAATTGCATATCTTTAATTATTCCTATATGAACAAAGCCAGCGTTATCTCTGAATAGTGCCTTTGTATTTCTGCAGTTGACTGAGCTTGTTTCAAACATCTTTATGCAACCCCCTGTCAGCATATGGCAAATAGGGAAATATTCTTATTTGTTCCTCCACTTAAGGTAATTGAACCAGTCACATTGGTATTTAAATGTATTAAATTGGTATTTATTGCAGGGTAATGAGATATTCTAGAACTAACACAAAGTTGATTGCTTTGCCACAGATTAAATACTTGCTTGTCAGTACGTGAGCTCCCTCATTTCTCATGTTTTGGGTTTAAAAAAAAAGCCAAAAACCAAAAAAAAAAAAAAAAAACCAAAAAAAAACCACCCCAGGAGCAGGCATGATAAACGAATAGAAGAAAAAAACTAATGCAAACTACAGCATAACCACACTAACTATACACCAATAATGTTTAAGTGATGTGCCAGAGGTTTACCAAGTTACACTCAGGATCACTTCATTTACAATTCCATCAGCAGGGCTCTTTGGCTCCCTATGAAGGTTTTGGAAGACAATTAGCTAAAACCAACAGCTCGAATTTAGCCTTGGTAGCTGTACAAGCACTTGGGTACGGCCTGTTTAAGCAAATCCCTGCAACTGTAAGATAAAATCTGGAGCCTTTATTAGTTATGACAGCTCTGAAATCCACCACAAAGCAAACAGGAAACAGCAGGATTATTTAATGAGTGCATTTATGCTTCACTTTTCCTAAAAAGAGGCAGCCCACTATTTGTCATGTGCTGACAGTTGATTAGTTACTTAGGGTACCTCAAGAATAACAGAAAAACTGGCTTCAGAGGGTAGCTTAGTGTGTCCCCTGAGCTCTCATCCCATGTAACTGGGTGCACAGCTTCAGAGAACACTCCAGATGAGAGCAGGTTCACCTCCAAAAGCACAGGAAATGCAGCTCTCTCTGTCCTGTCATTCTCTGTAACAGCACAAAACAAAAGCACCATTTATGTCCCTCTTAAATATCTGAAATGTGCCTCCAAGATGCCCAGATCCTCAGACAGGGCGGCGTTTCAGCCTAAGGTTGGTTTGCTATGAATTATTTATGCTGCTCAAAGGATTAGGTGAAATGAAAATGCTCTGGCAAGATTCTGCTCCCCCTTTGTGTACAGCTAATCAATTTTGTGTGGCTGGAGTTCAGATGTACCAATATTCCAGGGAAAGTGCATGCCTCCTTAATGAAGCCGCTGCTTCCTAAAGGCAAAACCAGTCAGATTAGGGCAGAGTGACACAGAAAAGGAACAGCTTAAAAAAAACCAAAAAACTGATGATAGAGAACTAAAATCAGTACTTGGAAATTCCTTTTCCACAGGTACTTAACATTAACAGATGCTTGCTTGAGTGTTTCTGATCAGCAGCATTCCTCCCTATCAGAAAGGCAACTCCAAACATTAAAAGTCATGAATCAGGCCTTGCAGGAAACAACACTATAAATTATGAGATTTTTTTTTAAATAATGCCAAAGGGCTTCAGTGTTTTATTTTCTTTCTGATTCCTTGAACCATTTTCAGCTGAGTTTTTAAGAGGCTTTTTTTACCTTTTATAATCACGTATACTAGAATCAAAGTTGAGTGAGTGTGGGGTTTTTTTTAGTGAAAACACAGCTTTTCCTGTGATGATAGGACTTTGGCAGCTGGACACTTCAGAACATTTCATTTTAAGTGAGAATTAGGCAGGGCTTAATGTTCCCTCTCCCTTACAGGACATCCTGTTGAGGTTGCAGACAATAGAGAGAGATGCTTGCCCAAGCACTGGGACACCACTTGGAGCTACCTGATGGCAGAGCCTTCACTCTGGTCAGCACTCTGGGCTGCAGAGTGACTTACACCCAGCGCATCAAAGCCCCAAGCAAACGCCCTCCACATCTGGTGGCTCCCTACCCATACCCACATTTCCCCAGTGAAGATCCTCCAGATATGAGCTTCGCCCTGCCAGAGCTGATGCAAATGAATTTGAGGGGGCAGAAGATCTGAGCCTGTCTGACCTGGGATAATTTGCATTCAAACAAAATAAATCCAGCTCAATTCCCATAGCAATTCTGCTTTGCTATGAATAGCTCAGGCAGCTCCAATAACGAGGAGCTCGGGTTACATCTGATTGCCAGCTGTATTGCTTACTCAGAAGTTAGGTCAGTGGTTCCCAACCTTTTAATTTTCCTTCTCGGAGTATACATTGCTATGGATTAGTTACATGAGAGAGTGGTCACAAGGAACTCTGTAGGGAGCAAAGTATCAGCTTTGCTGATATTCCACATACACAGACATATCCATATGTTGAAATATCTACGTGGGAAGGAGAAAGTGAGTGGAACAAAAGAGCTTAGGCCATTGAGGGAATGGAAAACAAGATGCAAAGATGGCCCAAGAGTGAGAATGTCAGGCTGGCGCCTGAGTTATCTGGATTAAACTCCCTGCTCTTCAGCATTTCAGTTTCTCTGTTCCTTATTTCTCAGTTCTGTAGGCAGGATTTTGCAACCAATGCAGAAAATGCTCATGAGACACTCGTGAAGGCTCACATTTGACCCTGGCTGGGTTGTTCTGGCAAAGCGCTTCCACCTTCCCCACTCTAAGGTGCAGCCCCAGCCCTTGGGATGCCACCCCACAGCCAGAGCTGTGACCCAGGGACCAGCTGCACTGAGCCCAGCGACTCAGAGCACGGCCAGGTGTGTGCCACCTCGCAGGGCTCCCAGCTGGCAACTGCCCTGCTCAAAGACACCGTCCCCAAACACGGCTCTGTCCCTCAGCACATCCCTGGACAGGCTCGTGCCAGGCGGCCCCACTCACAGGGGCAACACCACTGACCCAGAAACACGCAGTACCCGCAGCTGCGGCAGGCTGCGAGGTTTGCTCAGCACTGGGAGTCCCTGTGCCATAAGGCTTCCTTCTTTCCACACGCCTTTAGAGAAGGGGTGTGACTTGGTGCCACGGTGTTAAGCCCAGCTGGAGATGAAATACCACGAGGCCACTCCCTCAACCTCCCCTCTCCTGCCCATTGCACCGAAGTGGCATCACTGTGAAAGGCAGAGCAGGGAAGAATCAGTGTCATCCTCTGCTCTGTTGCTGTAGTAATCTCTTTGAGGCAGAACAGCAGTCTAAGTGTGTCTGAACCTCTTCTCACCACCAAGAAAAGGTGAAACAGTAAAACCTTGACTGTAATTCACACAATTAAACCCAAAATACAAGGCAGCAGCATCCCAGAAATCCACCAGGTTGAAATAAGACCTCATCCTTTTCTCAGTTTTCTGAACATTAAAAAATGGCAACTCCACATAACACTTCCATGACCATACAAACACCCTCAGTATCCAGAGTTTACATGGGCATTTGAATAGTTATTTACTAAGATAAATGTAATAACTTGCATCTACATTCCATGGCATGAAAAAGCCTCATATTTCCAGGCCCTGTTTACCGTCACAAAACCTGCCTTCACCATATTATACTGCCAAGTGTACCCTGAAAACAGTCTCTGTTTTCCTCCTTGTAAGCCAAATGCCACCAATCTGCACTGCTCAGCCATTCCACACCCACCTTGGGCCTGCTTTAAAGCTGTGCACTCATTCACTCCTCTCCCACAAATTAGCCTCAGCTTCTATTTTAAGGGAATGATGCCCAAAGGTGAGCGTGCTGTAACTGCTCTGCTGGCATAAATTATAAACTTTTCTAGTCTGCGACAAATCCAGCCAGGTTTCCTGCTTTTAACAATATTATAAATGAAAGTTCGATAAGAAGTAATTTTCAGTACTATTTTCTACATCTCTGTAGTAGAAATAACTGTGCTGACATGCAAAACCCACCACAAAGAGGTCCTGGTTTGGTATAAACTAAAACATAATGCCACGACTGTCTTAAAATGGGCACAGAAAATACTACCTTAATATTGGCTGTGGTAAGGTGAGGTAAATCCATTCTTCAACCCAATGCATCAATTTACATCTCCTGCATCCTGTCTGTGACAAGGTCAGAGCCCAACACACAGGTCTAAAGCAGTATTTGGAGTGTTAACCAATGGTTTCCAGGTATTCAGACCCATGTCTGACTCGTACCCCCTGAACAGGCCTGCAGAATTAAACTGGTCATGAAAGGCTATACTGATTTTGCCATCATCAGACTTTAGTACAAGCCTCTGAATTATGCAGCTGTTTAGCAGGGATGAGTGTTAAGAAAACAGTGAGAAAAAAGGCAGCGTGGGAGCATTTACTTGTGTCTTTTCATTAAAATCTGCTCAATTATGTGTTATGTCAGCAAGCACTATTTGCCAAGGTTTTCATGCAAGTGAACAGCATTTCTTCACAAAAGCATCTGTACAGTAAAGTGTTTTCAGCACAATACCTTACATACCAGGCTCTCAAAATATAGTCTGTGGAGCAAAGCTCAAAGTAACCCCGGGATGTTCTCTGAGACCTCAGGAAACAGGAAAATTTAAGTGGCAAAGGGAAGGTAGTGTCTGAAAGCAACTTTTTAGTCTATGAGATATTATTTATATTAAATTGGTCCAAGATAACCAGATATCTATTACACAGACATTGCCACTATGTTAAACACTACAGGCCTTCTGACTGAAATAAAGATGCAGTGAAGACAAGGGAGATATTTGTTGACAGCTCAGCATGATGCAAAGTTATAAAGGGATGGTAAAAAAAAAAAATTGTTTCGGCAGAAGATTTAGGAGGCAAAATTTCCTAAGCAGCCTGACCTTGTTTCTGCAATGAATCTACTGAACAGCAGGTTAAGCAAAGGTCAGGTTAAGCACAGGTTAAGAAAAAAGCTCCAAGAAGAGGAATGTGCTGCCAGAGTCACAGAGGCTCTGGGACATCAGGGGAGTGTGTGAGAGTCACAGACACTCCAGTCTCCAATGCAGCTCCTACTCCCAGGGCCTGAGAGTGCTCTCTGCTCCATCCTGGCACCACGGGACACGGGAGCTGAGCTGGCTCCCCACCACAGCCAGCAGAGACAGAAGTGCTGCACAGCTCAGCTGCTCCTGCATCTTGAGCCCTTATCCAGGAATCAGGACACACTTGCTCTGCCGAGAAGTACTGCATGAGTCAAATAATTAGTACATCAAAGCACCCAACTCCCATAAACAGGAGATAATTTGTCTGCTTTCATAGGCAAGAACCAGAAAAGTGAACATGAAAAGTGATAAATGTGGTCCTCCCACTCCAAGTCTCTCTGAAGCTCCGTGTGACCTGCACAGCCTCTGATTTATTATACTCAGATGGTATCTGTTCTGCTGGAGCCAGTCCTCAACCCCCATCCCTCACTGGCATATTCCCTGACTCTTCCCCAAAATAATCTGGCTGCTCAGTGGCCTCTGAAGGGGCACAGCCTGCCCCAGGATTACTGGATGATGGTAGTTCAGCACTCTTTGTGCCTACACACTTTCCTACGGGAGGTTCCATGTGCTTCGGGAGCTGAAGTGCAGTCCTGCCACCTCCCAGGGTGAATTTGCCCAGCTTAACACGTCTGACCACAGACGTGACTGTGCCTGCAATCCATCTGGATCATCAGTCAGTCCCTCCACCTTTTCTTCTTTCCAGGTGGCAACGCAAACAGAGGAAAAGCCAGAAGGAGCCCTTGTGAAACATTTCCTCTCTTCACAGCATGCTACACCACACACTCCTCCCACTGCAGAAAACCAGCAGTGTTAATGTGCTAGGGAAGTAAATTAGGCACAAATAGCACCATGGGGAACTTAAATATTTTGAGTGTATACCATATAATCAGGAAATGCCCACCCTCTTTATCTGTCAGGAACAAGGAAACCGAAAGCTTTGTAATTTTAAACTGCCCATCAGCTGCTGTGAATCAGTCAGGCATCTTGCTGGGGAGAGGTAGCACACACAAGAACACTGGCAAGATAAGAGAGGCTTTAAGCTACACTCCCCATCCTGTCCAAATAGTTTCAGCCCAAGATTCCACATTTGATCACCCCTCTCCAGGGCTTCTCTTTATACGCCCCCACTGAGCCCCTCAAAAGGACTCAAATAGGACACTGAACTTTCACAGTTTTTCAGATTATTTATACTAATTCTTACGAATTTCACCAATCTGAAATAAAATTGTTTTTGTTTTCAATGATGAATAAATTTTGTAAAATACTTTATAGATTTACAGTCCTTTAACGTATTTTAACAAATAATAAAGGAATTCCTGTGAGACTCATTCATATGCATCCTCCACATTATAGTTTTTTGCAATAAACCAATACTCCTCCACTTACTACAAAAATTAAAGGCAAACTACAACAACCTTCTCTTTAAAATGCAACTCCTTTCCTGAAAGAAGCACAAAGGTGTTGCTTTAAATCATAATAATAGTGATTGAACAAGTTATTGAACAGCAGAAGAGACTACAGGCATAAACAGCATTGCCTTGTGCAACTTTATAGAAAAACAAATATATTCATATTTCAGAGACAATGGACACTGAATTGCACTGTCCTTTGCAAGATAAAGATTTAATAAAGAATAGGCACCAATTCAGTGCATTGGTATAGAAAAGTATGTATGGATATATAAATTCCTCTTCATTTTTATTGGCAATTAGGTCCAAAGGCTGTCATTAAAGGATGGGGAATATCCATGGAGATATTTTGGAGCATATGGGCACCTTTCTGAGCAGGCTGATGGTGGGCAGGAAATATTCCCAATGGGAAATACTCCCCATCTTCTGCTAATCCTAACACGGGAGTAGGGCTGTGGAGGCAGAACAACCTCGGCTACACACAAATACTGGTTTGCAGAAGACAGACCTTCATTCTGGGTGAGTAACCTTTCCTTCTGCTTTGTTTCTCACATTAGAGTGGCTTCTTGACTTTCCCAAACTGTATTCTTTCAAACGACTAAATAAATCATGTGAACAGCCACAACAAAAAAAAGTATACTATTCCCTCAGCCCTCGAGCTATTTGCAACTAATTTAGTATTGTGGTGCTGTTCTGTGCACCAGAAAACTAATTTTCAAGAAATGCTTGGAAAATTACAACAAAAATAAACTCCTGATGGCACTATAACCAAACAGCTGAGAACCTGTAAATAGAGCCAGTGCAGTACTCAAAGGCCAAGACCACAGTCTGGCACATTTTTGTTCCTAGCTTCAACTGGTAATATATGGTAATATATCAGCTCTCTCTGACTCAGCTGCTGGTCCAAATTGTCCTTTCCTTGGTATTTCATCTGTCCCACTGATGGAGAACACGAGCCTTTGCCACCACAGCATTATCCCGATGCTCACTGCACGTGGCACCACCTGCCCCCTGTTCTGTCCCTGGGATCACGCCTGGTCTTCATTACGTGAGACCTGCAGGGCTCTGTGCCTCAGGCAGCTCAAATGACCACCCAGCTCTCTCTGGTAAACACAGGAATCAATTAACCATTTCTGTAACACGTTCCCCTCTCTGCAATTATTCAGCTCCCCTACCATGAGCAGGAGATGAATGAGGTCTTGTCCCCTACAGGTGCTCTGTGATGACATCTGATAATATCCCTGCACATTTTCACAGCTCAAGACCTGCCAAGTCCATCTCCTGTCCAACAAGGACAACAGGCCACAAAAACTACCATCCTCTTGTATTCTCATCACCAGACTTGACTTTATCAGGACTGGGTTTGGGTTAGGCCAAATAATCTCTTTACATTTATGCATGGCTTTGTACTTTTTGGTGGCCATTGGGCTTCCTTTACTCCTTCATTGTCAGGACACTCTGGCAGCAGAGTGGGATGACAACATTTGGCACCAGGACTCTGAAACCTACCTGGCAACTGGAGGCAAGCACTTGGGTGCATTTTCTAGCAGCAGCAGCTGATTCTCTGGGAAACTGCCTGAGCTCCTGCCTCATCTCACTCCTGGCTGTTCTGGTCTGAGCAGCCCATGAGCACAGCAAGGCTCAGCCTGCAGATGGGGTTTGCCCTTCAGCACAGTTTGCCTCCACCTAACTTCTGATTCAGTGAAATCTGATTATCCAGCACCACCCTGGATTATGCCCAATGTGCATTTTGGGGTCCGCCAGGAGCAACAGACACATTTCACTTTCTTGATGAGCCAGTGGTGCCTCCCCTTTTCAAAATATCTTTCTACACCAAACAGCAATTGCAGCTGTGTATCCCAAAAAAGTGGTGTGCCTACTGACTCAAGGGCCAAGATGATGTAGGAAGGAATACAAGACACCTCTCCCAAGGCCAGGTTCAGGTCCAAGGCGGTCAGCATAAAACTATTTACTCACCACAAGAAGCTTTAGATGAAGCCCATTGACCAGCAAACACCTTCAAAGAGAGTGGACAACACTGGGCTGCAGGAATCAGCAGACATCAGCAGCTCATTGTTGTCTCAGCCTGGAAATTCTTTACTTCTGCCCCTTTGCTCAAGCTTTTGCTGCTCGGGGCAAGATAACAATCCCATCACCAGTATGTGATGTCAGTAGTGCAAAAAAACTCCACATGGCCTCCAGCATGAAGAGAACCAGCTGACAGGGAGAGCCTGGAGCTCCTGTTGTGGCAGACTAGTCTCCACAGTGGTTGCAGAGATGTTTATTACAAACAATGAAATGTAGAGCAGACTACAAGGAATTATTCTTTATCAGAAAAAGTACCAAAAAAGTGCAAAAGTGACAGAACCATTTTTCTTGTCTATGCCATCATCATCCACAGTGGACTGCAAAAAAAAAAAAAATCATCTCTGCCCTAGCCCAAGACTGTTATTTTAACATTTAATTTATATTTGCATCTAGCAAAACAAGTAACATAACTTTCTGTCAGGTGTTAACAAGAAATGACACTGGGTAGCCACATTTTTAGAGAAGTTTAAATGTTCTTGTCCAATGCTGAGTTACAGCATTTATACCTATCCCTCACCATGACCAGCTTATACTTTAACAGCAATATTAATTTGAAATATTTCTTGAGGTTTAGTCTAGCCTGACTTTAAGGCCTACTGTTTTGATGACGTCTTCCTAATAAATAAATAAATAAATGAGTGTGTGGCATAAGACAGGCCTGCTCAAGGAAGAATTATTTTTAAAATCTTTTCAGTGAAGTGCAGTAATTCGCACAAAGAAAACCTGTTTTTAATTTCATGATTTAAAAAGAACTAATTATATTCTGGTGTTATATAAATTCTGTATCTCGTGGCAAGGAAACTGCAGGTCTGAAGAGTAATCCATGTTTCATTAGTTTGTGTACTCTGCCACAGAATATAATATTACGTTCTTAAATTAGTCAGGAGCCACACTGCGCTGCAGAGTGTAAAAACAAAAGTGAGGGCTCAAGCTAGGTCAAGCATATTTTGTATAGGTCCATTAAAAATCTCATTCCATTAATATTAATAAAGATGTTGAGACACAAAAGTCCTTCAATTAACATATATTAGGCAGGCAGGCACAAGCATTCAAGTGATCCCACTGTGAACAGCAAGAATCCAGCCCTCAAAGAATAAAGCCCCGAGTGTGCTGTGTACAGAGTGGGGCAGCCTGAAATGCGAATGCCCAGGGGAGTGAAAAGGCAACACCCCATTGTCTCTGCAAGCAAATATCACTTTATTGCCTCAGCTTCCTCTTCTGTTAAGCAGGTTTGTGCTGGGCCTTGTTATTGCAGTAGGAATAACTTCAAGACCTGTTATCTTTGTCATCCAACTTTTGTCTTTTACCATTTTTTGGCAGGAATGAGCTGGGCAGCCACATATGAAATTCGGGAAAAGGATTTTCATCTGACTTTAGGAGTTGTTTGCAGATTTTCCCAGCTTATGAACTAACCTTGTAAAAAAAGAAATTAACTTGCATGTTCCAGAAATTACTCTGGACAATAATGGTTCCCACGGTACCAAGCTTCAACCATCAAGACTCATTCACTTGCATCTGACCTGATTATTTGACATTTCTTCACCCTCATTCTTGGTGACTTCCGAGCACGATAAACAATAAAAGGTTACTGATGTCAACCCATTGTGTGCCAGGATGTTGTTCTCATCTAACACAGAGAAGAGCCAGCACTGAAGCTTAATTAATACGTGTTTGTAAATTGTGCTGAGCTGCAAGGCATTATGATTTCAGGTTCCTTCTGTAAATGTTTACCTCAGAGCTTTAGTCAAAGCTCCACTGTCTGAACCCAAGATAAGTTCTGCTTCCACCAGCTATTCACATAGCTGGTCAAATCACTGTCAGAGCAAATCAATAGGAAATTCCTTTAGCATACAGTAATTTATGGTAGACCTGCAGCAACAGAATTGGGATTAAAATGGGATAAGAAAAGGCAAGAAAGAACCAACACTTCTGCTCCCAGTGACATGATCAAAAAGACAGAAGAAAACCTTGTTTGCAATGGAATTATCCATTAAAATTCAGTTCAGATACCACTTAAGGGCTAGTCAGAGCCTTCCTAACACAAAATGAGCGTCTTTTAGAAAAAAAATAAATATTGAAGTCTAAGTTTCAGCTGCTAAAACTCACTGTAGGTCCACTGCCAGCTCTCACTGCAGAGATAATTCAGTTTAACCCCTCTCCTGCCAGCCCACTGGGAGAAGACCATGACAAAGTGAAGCACACAGAGCTCCTGGAAAGCAGGTATTTTCTAGAAAATCCCTAGCAAGCTCTATCTCTAAGTCGACAACAGTGCTAATGCTCAGGAGAGAATGAAATCAGATGCAAATAGATCTGAAATGATCTTGAGAAATTGACTGATATATTATGGGCATCACCACCCTGGATGCCTTTGTCTAGCACAGCTCCAGCTTTTATCTTGATCCATGGGCTGCAAATTTCCAAACCACAGGTCTTAGACCTCCAGTCTCCCCTCCTGCTGCAGTACTGGACAGCAGTCCCAGCAATCCGCTCTTCCAAAGGGTAAAGGACATGCTGAACTTCAGAAAGACAAACCCATCCCTAAGAAGCTGCAAATTAGAAAACATTATCATAAATATCTTGTGGACTTAAAGTTACAATACCGTAACAAACAAAAATTCGAGGAGCCAAAACATTTGAGGGACTTATGGAGCTGGTGACAGATCTCCCAATGACCATCCAGAGTAGTTATGACTGAGCAGCCTACAGTGAACCAAAGCCAAGCTCCCAACTGAGTGCAGGTATGTCACAGAGCTGTCATCATGATCAGGGCTCTGGTTCTGCAGACAGTAAGGAGAGAATAAGCTTGGGGGAAAAAAGCAATGTTTAAGAACAGTTTTGATGCCACCATTTGCTCAAATTAAGTGGATCGTGTGGGGGCCAGGAGATAACCAAGACACTTCTGTGCTTCTCGCTCCTCTGCCGTGTGTCAGGTACAGATCTCCAGGAGTGGGCTGCTTGAGCTGGACTTGAACTCCAGTTTCACAGACTGTTATTGTGTTTTGGGCAAACAAAAGCATTTACCCACCAGGTCTGCCAACCTGCTATCTTCCTCAAACACTTCCGAAGTGGAGGAAGAAAAGGGGAAAGACAGAAATAAAACCTTGTTTAGTTTACTTATTAGTGACTAAAAGCTGCTATTAGTTATTGAAATCTGCCTCTAAAAAGAGAGCTACTTGTGATGGCCAGCAGTTCCCAGCTGAGCAGAAGAGAATACACTGCCTCTCGGCAGCAGAGATGGTATGGCCCACATGAAAATAGTGGCGCTGAAAATAAAAATCCTCACGACATCAAAGACATCCTGTTATGAAGGGGTCAAGTCTGTGCAGGCAGGTCATCCTCTCCTGACCCTCACGAGGGCATTTGTCTATGAGCTTCTCTCTAATAGACTAGGGAAAGTGTGGGAACTAGGTTTAGTGGAAAGGCTTTGCTACAGCAAGACAAACGCTGATGTTTCAAGCGCAGACAGAAACCACTGATTCCTTTGGAAGTCATAAGACTGCTGCTTAACAAGAAGGGCCAGGATGAACTATCTCCGTACAAATGGATGGCTTCTCGTTTCTGGAAACCACTCCAAGGGTTCAAGCGATGGTGCTCACAGCAGCCTGAAGTGTGGTTGGAAATACACCAATGAACCATTTGTTTCCACGCTCTGCTGTGAGCTGAGCAATGACAGAGCAGGCACGAGTGAGAGAGGACCAGCTCCCGTGGGCACTCGAGAGCTGTTGTGCAGCCACAGCCCACTGTGCTGTTTCCTTTATGCACATTCCAGGTTTTTTTACCATAAAACCAGGAAGAAATGCAACTTCTATTACATTTTCTGCCAAGCAGAAGCAGATTCTTTCTCATCATTAATCCTCTTTAATTCCATTTCTTACCTATCAGGAATCAGTAGTGCCAAAACACCTGAGATAACACTGCCTTTGTCTTGCAGAGCTAAAGGCAGAGTTAAACAGAAAGCTTATCAGACAGATATGGAGAAGGTTGATCAATAACCTAATCACGCAATTCATCACCAGTCAGGTCAATGCTGAGACAAGAAACACTGCCTTGTATTTTTCTAATATAACCTAAAATATCCTCAAGAACATGACTATTTCCCATTGTCATCTCATTTTCCTGTAAAGATTTTTTCTATTTTCATATTTACCATATTATGGAGTAATGGAATAATAATGGAAAAATGTTCACCAAAAGAGTGGACAAAAGGATGAGCCTGTAAAACACAGTTTGTGTTTTATAAAGGATGGAGATGCAATAGTGTGTGAATACAAAGAAAAATCATAGAACTCCCATGCAAGACGCTGTTCATGTTGTGCTGGTACAATGGCAGAAAACATAGGATTTGTGTATTGGCTTCTGGGTGGACTAAAAACACCTTTAAGAATGAGAAGAATCACCAGCTCTGTACTTAGCTTCTCCTCAAGGTCCCACTGGGCCAAATTCTGTTGTATTTTTACAGCTGTCGATTTCTAAAGGACCCTCATTGCAAACAGCAATTATTCCATCCTTTCCCCAGCAGTCTGGCTCACTGAGTTTGATGGCACTTTGTCTGCGTAAGAACCTTGGGATTTGTCCCAACATATTTAATTGGACTTTAAAGTGTGAGCTCTAGGAATAGGAGGCTGCTGTTAGCATCAACTTAAATAATGCTAATACCAGGTGCAATTAAATGACTACAAAGAGTGGGTACATGAGCTGCCTGGCCTGCCTGCCTCTTAGGTGGTCAGACTGCATCAAGACGCTTTAATTTTGTGGCTTCTTTGATACTTTGAGCAAAGCCCTGCCCTCAGACACACAGACCCACACCCTCCACTGAATTAATACATCTGTTCATCTCTCAGGGCTACATCTATAACCCTTCTTGTCTAGAATCCTCTGACAGCTCAGCAAGTGTAACATGATTCATCCCCCCTTCCTCTTTCTCTTCCCTTGACTAGACACTAATAAACATAACACAACTTGAGACAAGAGAAGGAGGCTCCTTATAACGACAGGTTCAACCACATCTTGCCAACACCAGAGGATGGCACCACTACTTCTAATTGAGGTCTGTAAATCCAACACCAAAGCATGGCCCACACCCACCTCTGGTGTGTGCAGGTGCAGCCTCTCAGGCCTCCATGCCAGGGCTAAGCTCGGCCTGGATGATAAAACTCTGTATCATACAGTTTTAAAGGACCTGAACTGTTCCACTGAACTGAACTCGCTTTTTCTGACCCAAAATGCACACACATCTGCTCTGTGATGGAATGGCAGGAGAGTTCCTTATGCTGGATAAACAGTTCTTTCCTCTGGGCACGCATTTTGTACCTGCTCTAGACCCTCACCCGTGCCCTGTACCCCACAAATGCTGTATAACAAACCCGTCATTCATTAGGGCCACCAATTCCTATGTTGTGTACTGGATTATAAACTTGTTTGACTTTGCCAGAGTTGATGTTCACACAGGGAATGTGACTTCTGCTCCCAAAAGCACGGTTATAAATTACTTTCGAGAATGTCTCTACAATACAGCTGGAGACCTCTGAGGTTCTCTTGTATTCTGCCCTGATTTACTGTGTGACTGCAAACAACTCACTTCAGACAGGAGATTCTGTACACACAAACCTAAGGTAAGGAGACAGAGAGGAGACAAACACTGGCCTATAAAGAGAGACAAACAACACACTGTGATACAGACTAGAAAGGCAGCAGTAAAACTTTTAGATGTCATCATGGAAGTGGAGTTAAAGACAGTGAACCTACAACAGATCTCATTTTTAATTCAGATTAAATAGCACAAAGTGGGTGAGAATGGGAAAGGGGGAAAGAGGAAAGCAGTAGGAATATACGCAACCACACTGGGTAGGTCCTAAAAAACCAATTTCTTATTCTAACAGTGGCCAGCATCAACTCATTCAGAAAAACCTGCAAAACCACTGTAGTCTGTGGATTTGGTGTAGCCTGCCTCCCAATGAGCTAGCTGAAGACAATTGTAAGTAATAATAACTTGCTAAATAATAATACTAATAAAAATACAATTAGAATAAGTAAGAATTAGCTCAAATCAGGATTTTGGAAAAAGGGGTTGAATCTGGAAAGAACAAACAGTTTGAACTGGAGAATGTAAACAGGGGATGAAGCAGCAAGACAAACCAGTAGCCTGGATATACCAATTGGGAGAGCACAAGGCACTGAAGGAAACTCCAAAGAGTCATGCAGGAATAACACAAGAGGTTTATTAAATCAATAATGAAGATCAGTGGAGAAAAGTAAAAAATTTTGCATTTCTTTCTATTTGGGACATATTAAGATGATGCTAAAGAGAGAAACTAGATTTGCATTTATTAAACAAACTCATTGTCCCAAAGTTGTAAGAGTAAAAAAATGACCCCTGAGGGTGAGAATGCATTAACAAAATATGTGAAAAAATTTTCATGACTTCTGTGGACGGAATGTATCATGTTCTCCTCCACAGAAGGCCCAGAACAGAGTTCTCATTTAAAAAACAAGTAAAAGCACCAGGTTTTTTGCTGTATAATAGATGCTCCAGCAAGCAAAGGATGCTGACTGAAGCAAAAACAGGGAAGAAGACAGAAAAGGGCAAGTTTTCGGTTGAAAGTCGAAGCACTTTGATGAAAGGAGACTGTGCACAAGTTTACTGTGAGTACTGTCTCCTGAAATGCTCACTTACTGTATTAGAGACTTGTTCAGATAAAGATCCAGTTCTGCCTTCTGACACACCAAAAAAATTGTGTTGACTGATGGAAACATTTGGTCTCAAGTCAACAAATCAGCATAAAAACATGGGGCCTTCCTGTCAACTTAGCCATTAAAACATAATATACACACATCTCTTAACAGATCTAGACCAAAGCAACAAATTCTTGCTGCTTTCCAGTGTTAAGTTAAGGTCATCCTGCCTACCAAACCACTTCATATAGACTCTCCCCAAAGTCTCCTCTGCAGGCACTGGCAGATAACAGACAGCTGAATGACTGAATACTCTAGGTCATCCAAAAAATTAGATCAAAGAGTCCCCGTAGTCTATTGAAATGCAATTGCTTCCAAATCACATTGTGGTGTTCCAGGCTTGAAAGAATGGGTCACTGCAGCTTTATTGTGGAGAAGCTATGGCTAATGAAAGCAACAATGGAAAGATTAGTGCTACCAACCATATAGAAGAAACACCACTTTCGGTTTAATTGCAGCGAACAAAGCAAATAGGAAAGAAGGGCAACCAAGTGACAAAAGTAGTTGGTGAAAAAGGATATAGAAGCTATTCACAAGGTTCTCTTGATCAGAGCACAGCGTCCAGACTTAACATATGATTACTGAATTTGGATCCCAGTGAAAAGTGACGTGGGTGTCATTACAGACAGCTGACGACATCTTTAAGAGGACAGCCTTGTAAACTGAAAGAGTCAGAATCCTGTTGGTAATTTGCCTGGGATTCATTAGGTGCACTGAAATTAACAGATGGATAGGGAGAGGTAGGAACAATTGTACTTTGTGATACCTACCCTACAGGAGATTATTGTAAGTAAAGGCTTACTTCATTTACCAGTTTAAAACAACAATTTAAGGTAAAATCTATTGAACCTTGAAATTAATTTTAAAAAGAGATTCTATTTGTTGATAATCTAGGTACTTCTACAATAAGTTTGTTCATACCACAATATTTATTCTCTTTTGATCAGTTTCTGGATCTTTTCTAAGTGAAGCTTACCAGTCATAACAACCTCTGTGTCGAGACAGTGGTAAAAGATCCATTTCATTCTCAGTTAAGATCACCACATTCTGTTCCTCTGTGACCTGAGGCAGGCTTGAACCTTCCTTCTCCAGACAAGACTTGACAAGCCCAACTTCACTGAGCTCAGAAAGCACGTTAAAAACCAAAATGTGGCCAAACAGGGGAGATCTCCCAAACTGTACCTGCCATGCGTAGGTAAAGCACTTCCCATAGCAGAAAGACAAAACACTGCAATGAGTGAAAACAGGGTATTTTTCTGAGTAAATCTGATAAAAAGTAGCAGTTGTGAACATGAGGCTTCCATGAAAACAGCTAAGCACATTTGATATTAACAGTTCAGCATTACAAACACAACTTTAAAAACAAAAGAAAGCTTCAACCCAGTTCCTGGGCACCTGCTCCAGACTCACATTTGCAACTGTTCAAATGAACTGTAAGATTCCTCCAACTTGCTGAGAGAAGGAAAAAAAAAAAAAAAAAAGAAGTACAGCATTCAAAATATAACCCAGACCACTTCAACCAGTTATCAACAGCCCTTCCTAATGAACAGGCTTCTCAAGTCACTGATTCCAGTTTCAAAAGAAACACTGGCTGTCTCAAGTGCTCCTTCTTTGGTCCTGTCACACAGTTTAATAGCCCTTAGAGACAAGTACCTTTGCAAAACAGATTTCTAGAGGGTGACCCAACATATCCTCTGGACCTTTAGTCAACCACAAAGCACACAGATGACTTCATGTACTTCCCACTCAATGTCACTGCCTTCCTCTGCAGCCATAGCAGACTGCTTTACAAGTGCAAGGGATTAAGCCTAAAAAACATCCTTAGCTATTAATTCTGTAGATGATTCTCCTAAATCACATCAGTAAAGCCTTCTCTGCAGGCAATGAGCACTGTCAAACACATTTTGCAAAAATCACCTGTGAATAATGATTTTTCATGAACTTGGCTGACATAAATGGAAAATACACAATGATAATAGTTAACATATTCATAACAGATCAACTCATCAACACTTGTAAACCCAAATAAGGCTTGAATTATCAAAGGAAACAAAGGGAAATTGGTTCATAACTCCTGCCAAGCTAGGAAATTCACCCTTCCTTAAAATAGTTGACTAACCTAGATACAATATTGTTTTTTCACAAGCTTCTGGAATGATTTTTCTTTCCTTTATTCACAGCAGTTCACAAAGGCAGGAAGAACTTTTACTTAAGAGTGAACAGAAGCCTATAAACTATCACAAACTGTAGCAAATTGCTATGGGATAATTACTAGGACTACCAGCCAGTCTTCTGTTTTTTTTCCTGAAAGACTGTCGTCAAAAAATACAAAGGTTTTGATGCAGTTCATTGGCTATAATAAAACTTCTTCTGTTAAATGCAATAGCAACTAGTGATACTAGAAAAGTCAGCAAATGGTGTATGGTATCCTGAATATTATATGAATTACATACCTTCAGCTACTATTCCACATATGCAAATACTTTTAACGCTGATTTGTTTTAAATAGACACTTACCAAGCCTACACACGTAGATATTGCTACCGAAGAGCTGCTATCGTTCCTTATAAATCCCTGGTAGAAACACTGCTCAATTTCATGTTCCTGAGAATTTGACACTCCATCTTTCCCGAGTACCTGGACAATAAAACTGTTGCTTAAAATGGTCGAAGGTTTAAGCTCTAAGTGAAGTTCCTGTCCAAATGCTGAAAATTTGTAGTGCAAGGAACTCTTTGAACTCTGAGTTGATCTCTTTCTCCTAGTACTGTGCAAAACATCATGTGAAATGTACGATCCGCTGGCGTCCACTCTGACAGGTGTCACAAACACATAATCTGTAACGATAAAGAGTTGGCCATCAGCTCTGGCATCCCACAAACAAGGCACTCTGACACGGCATCGGGCATTCCCTATGGCACAGGGCATTCCCTGGCTTTGGGGCTGGCCTGCCGGCTCTGCGCGTGTTGTCTCGCCTGCATAAATTCACCCCCGTAAGGCACACAGGCTCTCAGGCTGTGTTTGTTTCCTTTGTGCCCCACTGAGAGGCACAGACTAACTAGCATAGCTGTGAACATTCCCACAACTGCTCCTCTGAAGACATTTGTCATCACCAGCAGATCTGTAGATTTTCCCCTCCCCCTGTATTAATTGCTGTCAAATGTGAAGGCTGCTCTGGTTTGAGAGGCTTTTCCCTTCCCTAAGAATGCAGCAAATATTGTATCACTGTAGGGGTAGCCATGACTGAGACTTTGCAGAACTATACCGTTTGTTCAAATGGATTAAAGGATTAATTTATTAATGCCTTAACTGAGTGAGACCTCATCTCTTTGTAGTGACTTGATTAGACTGGGTTTCAAATTGTAACTGACCTTCAGCAGAAAGAGATTACATCCTACCTAATAACCTTTAGTCAGCCATTGCTAATTGCATGTCAAAGAAGTTTATTGTTTTGGATAAAATATGCAAAAAATTACAAAACTATTTTTGAGGAGAACACTCAGATCTACTCAGAACCACCTAAAAAGGGGGCAGAAAGAGGCCAGAATTCAGCTGGCTGTATAAGCAGGTGCCCCACTTGCAGTACATTGCCATTGGTGCTCACCTAGCCATGCAGGGTTGTGTACCTGTGTCCTAGAACCAGGCTCGGAATTTTAGCTGTTTCCTGAACTAGGATCTTTGCACCTATTCCTGGTTGCCTGAGTAATTATGCTGAATAAACTGCTTCCCAACCCCATTTAATTTGTCAGCTGTGTTTCCCTGTGGATACTTAGAGATGTCCATGCACTTGGCAAAACAATTAATTTCCCTTCCTAAATTGAGATAACATCATTAAAAAAAGAAGAAAACCCTCTCCTTCTTGTGTTGTAACAGATGTTGCAAATACTCTCAATCAATCTCTTTGCCTGAATAGACTTTATTGGGCACACATTAGGCTGAAAATGTAACCACTGATAGGTTGCTTTTCCTTAGACAGTGGAAACAATACATCAAGAGCTTTCACTTTCCTCGAGTGGTGTTAATCAACGGCAGAAGTTGAGGACGCTAAGCAGGCTGGTGGCCAAAAAATGCAAGCAGCTGCTGGAGAGAGGGAATCCCCCAGTGAGCAGAAGATAGGGTGCAAGAGGGTTTTCCTTTCTGCGCCCTGGTGTGGTTCTCTGTTGTACTTTGTTTCTACTCACACACAATACAAAGCATATACTGCACTTCAAAAGTCTCAAAGTCATCAGCATCTACGTGTTAGTCCCTGCAACCTGAGAACAAACGGCTCCTGAGCTCTCGCTCACACAAGCCCTTTCTCTCCAGGTTTTTTTTCCCCTTAGCCTGCATTGCACAGCTCCTCCTGCTCTCCCACACAAATCTTTTCATTACTTTTGTCTCACTGCTTCCACAACAGACACATGAGGTTTTGCTGTTGTGGCTACACACACATTCATCTTTCTAATCGCACACGGAAACGTGGATGTATTTACCATCTCATTCATTCGCTTTGCTGCTACATATTGTTCCTTTCAGCTTTAGCACACAGGGCTTAACAAATTAATCCCTGCCCATGGCTCACCATCCCACAGTAGCCAGCCTGCTTGCACTTTATGCTCCCCAAACATTGTGATTTCTCCCCTCTAAATATTAAAAAAAGCATCCATGCAAATGTTCACATACACAGACACAGAAAGAGCTATACAAACCATGAGTCAATTCACTGATGCTGTCACTGGTTAAAGTTGCTGCATGAGACATGCAACAGAGGCAGCACAGCTGAAGGGTCTGCAAGAGAAAAAAAAATAAAAAAGAGACAGAGAGAAAAGGAGTATTGGGCGAGATTTCCTTGACAAGGCAAGGCAGAAAGACAAGGCACCAGAAACTGCAGTAACCTGGTATGAAAGTACACTAGGCGACTGCAAAAGAAAGTGCTCTCGACCTGCCTTTACAGTGCTTCCGAGCCACGGGAGAGTCTGGAATTGCATGGAGCTGCCGCCGAGAATCGCAACAGGTAAAGTCCAGACGGCCAGCAGGAGACAGTCCATGTTCCGCCGCGCACCTGGCGGGTGCTACCTGCTCCCCGAAGCGTGCGGCGGGCGCGCCCGCCTGCCCCGCATGGTCACCTGGGCGCTGCCCCGCAGCCGCTGCGGCNCACCTGTGGGGGTCTGCGGAGAGCGGGCGAGCTGCGCTGCGGGGCAGGATGGGGGGGCCGGTCTCAGGATGGTCAGGCTGGAGGGATCGCAGTGGATCAGCTGGTCCAACCATGCTCATCCCAGAGCACAGGGCACAGGGTTGTCTCCAGACAGTTCTGGAATATCCCCAGTGGGGGAGACTCCACACCCTCTCTGGACCATCTCTTCCAGTGCTTAGCTGCTGCACAGGGAAGAAGTCCTTCCTCATGTCCAGGTGGAACTTCCTGGGCATCAGTTTCTGCCCACGGACTCTTGTCCCATTGCTGGGCACCACCAACTTGCACCTGGCTCCATCCCCTTGGCACTCCTCCTTCAGACACTTCAATACTTGGCACTACGCCTTCATACATTGATGAGATCCCCTCTCTTCACAAAGAGCAGAGTTCTGTGAGGATGCTGGAGGAGCACAGTCCAGGACCAGCTGTGCAGCCTCCAGCACTCACTTGGAGACAATGTGCTGTTATTTTCTATTATTTTTAGAAGTCGCATCATGGGAAAACAAAGAAACAAATCACGCAAAGATGAACGTGCCTGGGAAGCGAACACAGCCGTGTCAGGTACTGGATGCTGAGCACTGATGTCCATCGAGGAGCTGATTTCCGCACAGTGGCTCACACAAATTGAGCCCAACACAGCACCAGGTTTTTGGTCCCAACCTATGTAGTTATGCTATTACACACTCTCTTCTACAGAAAAATTCAGTAAAGGATCAAAGATCTAAATAATCTAAAAGTAAACAAGTTTTGAAGTGGGTGGGACTGGTCCAGGCTGGAAATCAACACAGAGCTTGTTTCTGATGATTTTGGCTGCACTTGGAGAAGTGTCCCTCACCTCATGATCTCCATTTTGTGCCAGAGTTTTCCAGTACGTGTCTCGGTCCAATCTCACTCAAAATCTCTCTTGTCCCACAGTCACACAGTGAAAATAAACAGTAACTGTGTCAGGTTAAGGTGCCTCTTTGCTCCAGTTGGCACAGGAGCTGGAGAGCACGATGGAAGCTGAGGTGAGACAGAGGTCATCTCCTCTACCTGCCTCCTTCACCAGGGGTTTCGTGGGAACTAGTCTGGGGCAGTGGATTAGACAGATCTGAGATATTTTTGCTTCTAAAGCATTTCCTGTCTTTAAACATTAAATAAGTTCCCAGGCGTGGAATTTCTCCTCCACCTCTCTCTGTTTCCCAGCAGGTTTTACATTATCACCTTGCTGAATATATTATGATAAAGTTTCAAGATCTTTTTGTAACTGTGCACCTGCCACCTCCCACCGAGTATACTGAAATGAAAGAGCTGGCCACAGGTTTATGATGGTCCCAGTAGAGGAGAACACATAAAACATGCTGTGCATGGCAGATAATAGGAGAAAAATATAAAATTACTGGACTGTAATTTTATTATCAGCCCTCAACACCCTGAACAGACAGACCTGACTGTTTTCCGTAGACTACCTGACCATGAAAACTGACATTTAATTTGCTGTGTGGAGAGAGAAATAAATACAATGCTCTAGCAATTACAAGAATTGTTTAAGAAATAAAAACACAACTTTGACCATAAACCTTGCACCATTGAAAGGAGGTTTGCTCTGGGTTTCTGTAGAGTTAAGATTTCACCCTGGGGATTTATAGTTTCTGGGTATGATCAAAGAAGAAGAAAAAAATGTGACACTGCTTTGCATGACTATAAATGACATGCATTTAAATTTGAGTTGGCATTAGGCAGGGGACCACAGCCTTTCCTGGCCTGTAGGCAGCAACACTGATCAGTTAACATGCTCAGACAACATCATCCTTTGCTCCCCGAGTCAATCAAGATCCCAGCCGTGATGGTCATAAACATCAGAGAATCCTGCAAGGCAGCTCGTTCCGTGCGCAAACACACCATGCAAAACATCAGAGAAAACTAAAGCTCCACAGCCAGCAGTGGAGTAAACAATGCAGTCAGAGGGGGGCTTTCCTCCCCCCTCTCCCTAGCAGGTCCCACCTCAGATGACCACAAGCACAGATTCCCTCAGAGACAGTCATTACCACACTGCAGTCTCATTGGGCTCTAGCCTCCCCAAGCTCTCAGGCTGGATGCTCCCACAAATCTTTTTATGCTGATCAGTTTTGACAGTTCTTAATAGGTCATTTATTTTCCCCTACTAATTGGTATCCACCTGTTCTAATTGCGTTCTACCTGTGTGAGAAACTCCTTTATTACCTAGGAATACAAGGAACTGTGCAGACCCAGTAAAGGTTGTCGCCCTGGAGCAGCACTGCCCTGCAGGTAGCAATAACCTTCTTGGGGAGGGATGTCCAGCATAAAGAGATCTGCTACAGACCCCAACTCAGGAGGTCAGGATTTCTCTCAGAGCTGCAAGGGAGAGTAGGGGGTTGCTGCTCCACACCAGCAGTGAGTTCCTGCTTCACTGTTCCCACACCAAGGTCACAGGAGCAGATCCCAAGTTTCACCAGGCTGTCTCAGCCCCCTCTCTAGACAGACCACACCTGCATGCAAAGTGTCTATCCACTGTCTTGATGTCTGCATGCAAAGATATTGGATGTTCTTGTTTCGACTTGTGAGCGTATCAGAGAAAATTGATTACTATTGTTCAGAAGTTTATCCTTTCTAATTCTGAATCCTTCTTTTCCAATAAACTTTCCTAGAATTTTTTGTCCCAAGAACTACTGCTGTCACGGCCATCATGACAGAGTCAAGCTGCACACAGAACTCACACGGTTGTGGCTGCCCCATCTCTGGAATTATTCAAGGCCAGGTTGGACGGGGCTTGAATGGACCTTATCTAAAGGAAGGTGTCCCTGCCCATGGCAGGGGTGTTGGAAGGAGAGGTCCCTTCCAATCCAACCCATTCTATGGTTCTGTGGTTCTGTGCTTACTGGTAACATGACTGACAGGCATGCAGGAAAGATAAGCCCTGGACTAAAATGCCACCATGTTTGCTTTGCCATCTTTGTTAGAGCAAACCCTTCACCATGTGGGACGTTTATGGCCACCGAGATGAGCGAACGACGCACAGAAGACAGAGAGCTGTCAATCTAGGTTATTTTCCAGATTTATTTGTGTTTAAAATGAATTTTTATCATTTATACAAACCACATATGGTTGGATGACTGGAGGCAGAGTACTTCCGATGAGAAATGGTGCAGGGAGGGCTCATTTTATTCGATATTCAGTGAATATGCATAGTAGAATCAGAGCAGAATTTTCTATTGCTAACTCAGCATTCCGTTTCTGCCACTGTCCATTCCTGCTTGACCATTTCTGGGACTATTTCTTGCCAAATTACATACTTGTTGGGTTACTCAGGATACATATAAGCACTCCATAGGATTCTTCCAACTCAATCTCTACGCTCTCTCTGTTTATCCTCACGAAGAAGTTTCACTCTTGTGAGGCAAAGAAGCCCTTTGCCTTCATTTCTAGTGAGTGGTGATTAACCACATGCTGGGTGAAACTCTTTGCAGAGATGTCTTCTTGGAAACCCCTTTACAAATGATCTTCTTTAGAATGAGCTGGTAGTTTTTAAAACCCATCAGGTTTATCTGTGTCACAAGTTGAAGAGGCCCCAAAGTGAAATTATGCTCCAAAGTTGGTTGTGCTCTGTACACAAACCAACTGCTAAGGAGGCTTTCCTTTACCATTACATTTTTCATTCAATAATCTCAAGGCATTTTGTGAATTTATGTAATTGTCTAAAGAGTTCAGCAGCTGTTGCTCAGTTGTAGCAGGACGAGACTGCTGGTTGAACAAAACATGAACAACTTAAAAAAGACCTTGGGGAAGGGCTCCTGTGGATTTAGTGGAGTTGCAGGGATGTGCTCAGCTGGTATCAAACCCCATTGGCACATCTATCTGTACGTTGTCTAAACCCATGCAACACTGTACAGTTTGAGGCCAAATCCTTTCAGCTGGCATGGCTGACCACAGCTCCTTTCTCTGGCTGAGTTAGGGAACCTGAGAAGATAGTCTTTGTATGCTCCCTGCCAGGAAGATCCTTTGTGCAGAGAGGAGGCTGTGAACAGAGAGAGTTGGTGCCCGTCAGGTGTGGGATGAGGGCACATCCTGACACACCGGCGGTCTGAGGACACTGCCCAGCTTCCCCACAGCTGCAGCACCTTCTGCATGTGCTCTGACTTCCACAGAGCAGGGTTATAAAGTACCAGACAGCACTGGAATGGAAGCTGACAGCAGATCCACTCCTGCACCGTCCTCTTCCCGCCCTCCACCCCAAATTTTAAAAGGCTACTCTCATAAATAGAAACTCCGAGGACTCCTTTGTCTACTTCCACAAAATCTGAAGCTGACTACAGTGTTCTGGGGAATGGAAAATGCTAGTCTAGCATGTTCCCAAAAGCATGTTTCTGCATTTCTAACCAGTGTTCAGTTTACCATATGAGCTACTGGAATAGAGTTGCTTTTGAGGGATGGTTAATTGCATTTTTCAGTGACACGTGGCACGGGCTATACCATGTCACTGGTTATTCTGTTTAAGGGTAACTATATTTCAGCTGACATGAAAACTCCTAAGTAACAGAAACACGTACTGGTTGACTTAGTGTAGTTCCTCCATTAATTCCCGATCCTTGAGGACCTGCAAGTTCACAGAATGAAATTCCACTGTCTCACCAGTTTCTCTGTTAAATTCTGCTTTCTGCAGAAGCCTTAAAACATGGTGTTAGGATGGAAGTCATATCCTCAGCTTGTCTCTAAACCCACAGTTTTCAGTTTGTGTCCTATAAATTCTGGCAAACTCCATGCAATAAAGAGTAATTGTTGTGGAATAGGTTTCCACCACCATTTACAGTAATATTTTCTGTCAATAAGCCCCTAAATTCATTTCACATAGCTTTTTAATCATAGCCCCTGGAAAAGGAGCTCCATCCAGCATTCCTGCTGCACCCTAACTCCATGAAATCAAAGAAACAATGTTTACATTTTTTCCTCACCCAATTTGCACGTAGCACTGCGGCTGTTATAGTCCCAAATAAATGCTTTTGATTACAAATATTAAACACAATTTTCTGCTTACATGCATTTCTCTGTATTGCACAGCATGTCCATCCTAATTTGATTAGTTCTACACATTTATTTGTGCTAGCTGGACATCCCGTTTTCTGGCATGGAGTATGAAGTTCCAGCTATCCTGCTGACTTGTTGCCATTGTCCTTGCTCTGTCCTGCGACACGAGAGATTTGGGCTCAGGAGCGGAACTAAACCCACCTTCCCAGCAATGTTCTGCATTTCTCCGGCCCTCTCTGCTGTAGGCTGGCGCTTAGATTTTAGAACAGATTAACTGACTTGCATTTCTAGTGTCACCAGCAATTTTTGAAAGGGGGGAGGGGAGACCAAGGAAGCAAGACAGACAACCTAAAGAACTTTGCAAACAGCATTCGCTTGGCTCGGGTCCAAACGTCACAAGTTGCTGCCACGGTGTCCCGACCACTCTGTGGCTGGAAAGTGAACAGGGGGAAGCTGCAGCTCAGTACACGGGGGCTCTGTCACACACCCAGACTGAAATTAAATGAAAATGTCCATCACTAATAGAGGAAAAATAAAAGCTGTCATTGTGGGTGGCCCGACGAAGGCTTTGCAAGCACTACATTTTAGAAGAGTTTTCCTGGAAACGCGCCAAGGGTAATTAAAGCACAGGTACCTCCAAACTCACAGAACTCTAATAAAAACAATTATGCAGTTTATAATGTTGTGCACGTGCCAAAATTTGTATTTATACAATGGATCAAAAATGGCACGGGAGAAACTGTGCAGTCCAGCAGGTTCAAAGATCCACTTTGAAAATGCTTTTTATAAATAGTGATTTGCACTCTACCCGGAAGGCTGGGCAGCCTACAGAGTCACAAAGACACAGTTAAAAACCCTGGAAATTACTTCTAAGACACTAGGATTGGTTTCAGACGTAATCTGGCATCACGTGCAGGAAGGAAAGCTCAGTCCCTGTTACAGTCAGCCAGCATCTGCACCCCAGAAAAGGATAAACCAGGCCAAGAAACAAAATCCATATGGAAGTTTCAACCTCTGTCTTCCATGTTAGGAATGTATGAGATTATTCCACCCCCAAAACAAATGGCATTGGGATGAAATGGTTCCTCATTCATTTCTTACTGGTTCTTCTTTTCACGTCTGTAAACAAAACATATTTGTTTCATCCAACAGAGACGAAAAATTGTGCTTTTCTCCCCCATTTCTGGTAGTGTTGCTTCATCACAGCCAAGCCTGAAATATTATCTTGCTTTTTCATTTTATTACTGGACTAGAAAGGTGACTCCTGCTGATGTGACTTGTTCCCACAAGTGCTGGCATCAGTTTGAAGATAAGATCTCTGATAACAATTCTCCTGCTTGTACCCAGTTAGTTTCAGAGTGGGAGTCTGAGTTCTGGGATGAAAATTTTGGGACTTAATTTTCCACAGTGCCAAGAATTTACAGCTCCAATTGGGATCAAGAGGAACTGAACCTGCAGAGCATTTCTGAACATGGATCCCTGTATGCTTTTGAGCAAAATACTGCAAGAAGAATGTTGCTGGGAGGATTTAGTCTCCAGTCATTTGTAAACGTATTTCTTCTTTTATTTGCTACTCATTTCATGGGCCAGGCAAAAAAAAAAATGGCTTCTCTTTTCTCTGAATTTCATTATTTGCAGATTTTTTTAATACAAGATAATGCTTCTTTGGCTGGCTCCTGGGATTCCTCTATTAAAAACTTCCCTCCCTTCTCACATCAATGAGCCTTTGTTACTTCAGCCTTCTTGCTGGGAACACAGATTGCAAAGGAGCTCAGGAGCCTTTTCAGTCCCTTCTGTGGAACGGCTGCCGTGAACTCACAAATCCTTTGTTTTACCATTCTCAATTAAGTATCCTCCCATTTCCTGTGAAAATTAGGTGGTTTTACTTGTGGCACAGTGTGTGTTCATCTTCCCTTGGTAGGTGTCTGCCCAGACCCACCTCCTTCACTTCTTTCTTACCCGAAATGGACCTCTCTGGGGGAATTTTAACTACAGCTTGGCAAACAAACAGGAAAAGGTCTCCCACAGAATTATGGAGCTGTTCCATATTTGCTTCTATAAGAAAGGGCTTGCAGCACCATGCAGTACTGTACAAAGAAGGTGTTGTCTAAAAGATCTGCACGGATATTCTATTTGCTGTGCACTGAAAGGCTCCAAACTCTTGTTCCTTAACAAGAGTGGGATTTGTGTGAGACATTGGAACGTGGTGTCTTTTGAGGACCAGAGCTCATTACTTGAGGACTACACTGCACCACAATGGCAGTGAGCAATCACAGTTTTGGATAAGGGCATTAACTCCCTTTAAATTGCTTTATACTCTTTCACCAGGAAAACAAGGCCTTCGTGACCTACCTTTTATTTTTCTGCAAAGAGATTTATTTTTACCACTAATTTTCATGCCAAAAGATGATGAGAACAGATGAAGAATATGGTAGCAGTAGCTGTAGAGGACTCGAGCTAGGTGCTGAACACATGCAGAACAGAAAATTGGTCCCTATCCCAAGAGCTCAGCTTGCAGTTTTTAATTTACCACAGCCTTCTTTGCATTCCTAATTTGCAAACAAAACTATTCCCTGACTGTGGTGTTGATTTCCAAAGTGATTTCAGCATGCTGAGGAATCAAACAGTTGTTTTACAAACTCAGTGCTGCACCCGTTGCTGTGACAACATTTAATAATATCTTATTGTCTGTGTGTGTACCAAGTGGAAAATGTTTGATTTTTGCCTGTTTTCAATAGAGCAGGATGTTGGGAAGAAAAAGGAATTAAATCATTTTATGTTGTGCTCCTGTAACACTGAAATCAACAGTTCTTCTTAAACTGAATGTAGTAAGGCAAGAGTTGGGCCTTTATGGTGGCATACTGGGACAAGTGCTGTAGTGGAGCATGAATGAAAGGTAGCTGGGAGAGCAATTTCTAGTCCTATTACAATAAGAGAAGTGTAAAATAGAATATTAATGGAAATCGGAGTCCTGCAGGTCCAGGCTTTCCTCGGCAAACCCTTACGTACAAGTCTAATTCCAGGTATGTTTATGTTTGCTGGGAGGTGCCTTATAATCAAAATCCTTCCCTTCCTCCCCTTAAAGGAATACCAGATACTGTGACACTGCTGTCGTTTTGCTCCATGGATGAACTCATTAAGACTGTAACATCATTAAAAGAGATTTCATGGCCGTTTCAATCATTTTCGTTTTAATGAGAGCAGGAGTTTTTTAGCTTGAATTTAAATGAGATTTAAACCTCCTTGGCAAGGCAGACACAGCAACATTGTGCTAGAGCTTCATGACAGAAACTCAAAGTGATTAGTCTGTTTGAGGGTAGCTTGATTAGTTTTTCCCCATGCTTCCAGAATAATTGTACTGAATCTAGCAGGAAGAACTTCGCTGGCTCCAGCTCTGCCCTTCCAGCCAGCCACCCTCATGGAATGAAACTGGAGTCCCATGGCAGGACATGCACAGGATTTTCCAGAGAACTATGGAAGGCAGCACGTCTAGGACCCAGCCAGAGTCAGGCAAAAACCATTTATAGTCAGAATTCTACAACTGAATTTCAGGACTTGAGTTATCTTGGCCTATTTTCATGATCCAGTATGAAACAGAATTAAAAGTAAACAGAAGAATGTGACAGGTAAATATTAATTCAATTGACAAAGCCATTTTATTTTTTATGACCTATAATAACCTAAGCTTCAAGATTTCTTTTTTTCAGTATCTATCTTTTGTTTCCCCTTGATTATATATATACACTTGTGCCTTGTTCATCTGTAATCCCATGCTCAGGGTGTCAAGAGCAGCAAGACATAAATGCAGCTCTCCTGAGTCAAATTTTCTCACTGCAAACTGAGGAAAATGGGCAGTTAATTATTAAGTCTCTGTTTTCCAGATACATTTTTTTCTGCAACCTGTCTCATGACAGTATAGAGACAAGGAGAGCTGAAAGCAGATGGGTCTGGACGAGCGCCAGCCATCTGGGAATCCTTCACAAGTACCTGAAATAGAAGCAAGGTAGGGCATATTGAGGTGAGCAGCTTCCAGATTCTACCTGAAAGCTCCGTAGGTGGCCTAAGGCCACTTGAATCTAATCCAAAACAGGCACCTGGCTCTGGCCTGGATGCCTGCCAGTTTCATAGCATATTCTATCCCTGAATTATGGTGTCTGGACTTATTTCGTGGCTTATTGTTGTATGTCTTTTAAAACTAATTCCTCACTGAAAGATGTTTGAAATTCAAAGCTTTCTTCAGTTTCCCACTTTACTCTGGAGCTGCAGACACTTGCCTTATTGGGTCCAGGACAAACCTGCTCTAAGGATTCCCTAAATAGAACTTAATGCTTTGGTATCTGCTGGTTGTTGTTTTTGGGAGGAGGAAGGAAGGGGGAATGGAGGCTGTGTTATGGCTTTACCTTGTTGGTAACTGTGACGAGGTATAACTTTCATAATGCCAGACTTGTCACTGAGTGCCTGTGTAACTTTCAAAGCACTTCTTAATAGGTGTAAAGGGATCAATCTCCTTGCAGTGATTAAAGCTTGGTTGGTTGTTAACTACAAATGTGGCTTGTAGATGCTGGCCCCTGAATTATCACAGTGCTCTTATTAAAGCTCAGTCTTCCATATTTCGGTGAGATTCTTCTAACTTCTTCCTTATGGGCTGCCAGAAGGAACTCTGCGATGGAGCTTCAGAACTATTGGACTTCTCTGGAATACTAAGTCAGGCTGGCTCATACTCCAAAACTCCAAAAGGAGAAAAAAAATCTCCTAAAACCCAAATGTGAATAGTATAGTTGCTATTTCCTCCACAGAGGAGTAAAATACTTAAAATACTTAAGGGAAAATTTAGCGATGGGTGATGCAACTCTTCCCTGAGAGTCAAATGTTTAGCTTTTGATGTTGAAATATTTTAAGTGGACAGCACTACAGGATTTCTCAGTGCTGCAAGGGCAGCTTAGATGGTAATGTATTCATCTTTCTTCTCTCTATCAGATCTGTCAGAATGGTTTGTATCTTCATGATTTTGTATAACCAGCAAATCTAATCCTTACCAGATGCCTGGACTTTATACTGCAGTGTTGCATATTCTTAATTATGCTGCTATCTGCCCATCTCAGTACTTGGTTATCATTGTCCCACTAAGCAGTCTACTTAGTTAAACTTTGAAAGAAACAGAAAGGCAGACTTTTGCAAACTCTTTTCCTAAGCTGGGCAGTCTCACTGTTACAAAAAACATGTTGCTGTTTAAACAGCCCAGAAAGGAATTACCTGACCAGAATAAATAACAACTGCCTGAGGGCATGTTCCCTCTCTAATGTTGATTTGAAATTGCTGATCAAGTGTTAGATTAAGTGAATTACTTACAACTCTCAATTAATAAATACCAAAGCAACTTGGCTAAGAAAACAACAGAGAACATGAAACAAAGAGAACAATGTCCACGTCTGCAAAAATCCCTTGGAGTGGTTTGTTAGAGACCAGGGCATTACACAGAGAAGAGATTTCTCCTGAATCAGCCGGAGAGCTAAACCAAGGGTCATCTGTTATTTCCCACCTAAAACTCTAATAAGCAACTCAGAAGGATTTAAAGACTGTTGGGCCTATAGGAAAAAGGCAAATAACTGCAAAGTCAGGAGAACACTTAACCTGAGATTTATGTGTTGTATCAACAATAATGGAAAGCCCGAGAGAGACCGAGGGTTCAAGACATGAACCTATTATGTGTGTGTGTGGAGTGTGGAATGTGGGAAGCTTAGGGCTACCATATTTCTGTCCAGGTTTTCCCAGACAAAATGAAATGCAGTGAGACTAATGTGTCTGGGATGCGTCCTTGATTTATACCCATACAGTAAGCTCAGAGTGAGTTGGATTTACTGTGCTCACACAGATCACCTACTCCGTGCACACACGTTGGAGCCCGTTGCATCCCAAACGCATGAGAGCCATTGTCTGTATGCCCCAGAACAGATCTGACCCTGTGCAGTGGAGGTGTCTGCAAATGGCCTTGGTCTGCTCATCAGGTGACTGAACCTCGGCTTTTCCTGGACAAAATATCTAGGTAGAAAAAGACGACGTTCCTGGAAAAAGTCAGATGCAGTCATAAGTAAACTGCCTAAGCAGAAGTTTTATTTAATGTGCCTAATGGTCTCTTTAGAGAAACACCTGAAGATATCATTCGTATCAGAATTTTTTAAAAAGGAATGGTATCTACAGATACTGGAAATGTTACTGCCCTGAGTGTCCACAGGGTGAGATTAGAAAAATATGTCATTGTCCGCTCTTGTTTACAAAGGGACAGAAACAAGTGCTGCTGTTCAAGAGGAAGAGATCCTCCTTGAAACATTAAAAATCTAATAAGCCACTTTCTTTCCAGCCTAATATATGTGTATTGTTAATATACACTAAAAATCCTGATCTTAAGATTTTAAGGATTTTCAGCACTTTTGGAAATGCACTTCAATGTATTTGTATTTTGAAGAGGCTCTGCAGTCCTCAGGTGTGGGCAGTCCTTCATATTCAGAAATTTTTGGAACTCCACGATGTGCACTTGCTGTGCATCCCCCCATTCCCTGTCTTGGACTATAAATCTGGAAAGGTGAATGAAGAAGTAATTACATCCTCAGCAGCTTACCATTAATATTTCCGTAGAGTAAAGGGAAGAACAGGATGAGGAGAAGCTAGTGCAGCATGCTCCAGTGGGGGTGAGCATGACTAAGCCAGCCATGCTCTGTCACCTCCTCTAGAGCCCTGACTCATGTCACTGTACCAGGACCCAAATTCTGCACTTGCTGAGTGACTGGCAGCTACCGAAACACTGTAAGACATAATCTGACTTCGTTGTCCAACGTACACTGATGGCCACAAAGCTACAATATCTTATCTGACTCCTGTTTCTTTGGATTTTAAAAAAAAAACAAAAAACCAAAAAAAAAACCAACACTTTTCCCTAAAAATCTATCTCATTACAGCATACAGTGGCAGAGGGACACGTCCTGTTCAGCTTGAAGCTTATCTAAGTAACCTAATTCAAAGCATACCCACAAGTACTCTTTTAAACAGTATGAAAATAATGCTAAGCATTTTTTTCTAAATCCAAAGGGTAAGAAGCAGGCAATGACAAACCCAGGAGCACTTTTCCTTCCAATCCCTGTGCATGCTCCAGCCTGAAAAGCAGTCGGTGGGAATGGTGGAACCCAGCGCATCCGAAGGTTATGCTAGACCTACTGTGTGCATAAAGGAATGTCTCTGTTCTACACCATCACAACATTTTACATCCTGACTCCACTGCAGCCAAGGAGCAAGTCAAGACAAAATTACCTTTGCCAGTAAACCTGAAATTCGACTCAGCAGATGTCAGCAGCGAGACTCGCACACCCCTCTTCAGGTTACACACTCTGCTCTTGCTCCTTTCAGGGCATTTACTGAACTCAATTTATACAAAAATGTGAAGACAAAGTCATTGACATATGAATCAAGAAGGAAATACATTTTTGTATTAAAAATATCAGTGAATATTTCCTTTGCAGGGGTGATTATGTGAGAGGCCTTTTGCCTTTTTAAAAATCTCTGGCTTTTGCCTTTTCACTCTCAAACTGAAAGATGCCATTTAAAAACTACAATTTCAGCTTGCTCCCTTTCTGTTGGAGAGGGGAGAGCGCTCTCACGGAAAGCTTTGGACAGCTGATATTCACAGAATTATTCCAGTGGTTCATGGGGAGTCACTGTGTGAGTACAGTGATACTTTTGGGGACAGCTTCCAGAAAGAATCACAAGTAGAAGTGAAGGCAATTACTCTTAGCAAGTAGGAGTTAATATCCAAGTAACTCCCACTTTTGCTGTGGCTGCCTAAACACACTTTTCTAACTTCATGGGAAGACTTTGCTGGAAAAATAACGATGATCATTGGGACTAGATGATCTTTAACGTCCCCTCCAACCCTTAGCATTCCATGAGTTTGTTGTGGAAGACTTCTAGATGGAGGACTACTCTGGAATGCCCCCTAAGCCGAAGACTACTCTAGAATGCCTCCTATCCCAGCCTGAAGTGCTCATCCCAGTAGCCATCCATAATTCTGGAGAGGAAGATGATCCTCCAGGGGTGCTTCAAAGGAGGTCTAACTTGGATAGCATTTCAGAAAGAGCCAAAAACTGTGTTTGTCTATCCCAGTAAATGAACACACGCAGGTTTAAATCTAGAAGTGGCCACAAAAATCAGCCCCACAAGGTCTGTTGAAGCCTTTAAACAGCATCAAGTCCACATGCTGAACCCTCTGAGACCCCTGCTCAAATACTTGGGTTGGTGACATTCATTGTACTAAAGGGGTTGAATTTGTTCAGTGCCTTTAACTTCAAAGAATTCTAGTAGTTCGTTTTGTTTTGAAATTTCTTATTCCAAATTTTCATCTGTAATTGTCGTAACTCTTCAGAATAAACTTATAATTTTAATTCAAGAGACTTTAAAACTGTCTGGACAAATTAGATATGTACTTAGAATACTGGCACTTCTCCAAGACAAACAGTGTCTGTTGTTATCAGCAGTGCTAATGTTACCAGAATAACTAGGAAGCTTTACAAATCAGCATGACAAATTAAAAAGAGGGAAAACAAAAATCTCCGAAGGCAAGGAGTTTTTATCACTCATTTAAATTTAATCTTCACAGCTAGATTTGCTTCCACAAATGTAGGTTTATTGTAATTAGCTACCAAGACTGGAGCTTAATGAGTTTAATAAATATTTCAGGATGTTAAGAGATGGAAGTGGCACCGTGGTGACTGGAGATTTTCTGCGGTACAATGAAATATAAATGAAGACTAGAAATTAATAATTAAAAGAGAATTGGAATGACTGAATCACACATTTCCTAAGGGCACCACTCGACTCTCTGTGGAGTGGAAAAAGTTATTAGGAACTGGGCATGGACCATAAGCTTCTAAACAATTGTCCAGCACAAAGAACAGCTCAGTTTGCTGGAGTTACCCACTGAGGAAACCTAAATAATTATGTGCAGATGAATATTTTCCCCAAACAGAAACTGAGGAGTGCAGTGGAGGTATTGCCATTTGCTTCAGAACTATTTTCACTGCAGCTCCTATGAGTATCACAGAGTTTGATGACGCCCTGTGAGGAAAGAAGCAACAGGAGCCACACACAGAATTACAGAGCTCATGAAGCTTCAGACACCTCTCTTCGTTTAGACCTCTGGCTGACAAAGTATCTTCCCTCTTCTTGTTCCTTTATTTTAGAATATTTGGGTCTGAGATGTTATAGGAAACAATTTTCACGCTGTTTGGATTTTGTAGTCTTGAGCATAAATGCAGGGATGTTTCCCTTGTGTGTGATCCTGGGGCTGCTTACACACAGATTTAGACCATGTCTCACTACCCAGATGTCCATGTTACCAGAGAGCAGGGAAGGCCAAGGCACCGTTCCAGTCCCAACTCTGGCTTTTCATGTCAAACCAGATGCATCAGAGCTGTCTTAAGAATCATGAGAGAAATGTGCAAGCCATTAAATTATCATGTACTGCTGTTTGTGGGAGGATTTATGCAGCAGAAATCAAAACTCCTCTGGTTACTTGCTCTAGTTTTCTGTAGGCTTTGGTCTTTCTTTTACAACTACAAGATGGAAACTTCTTTTTTTAGATTAAAGGTTAAAGGTCCTTAAATGACCCCATGATTTCAAGGATGTTGGGACATTCACCTCCTCCTTAATACCATTGCTAAAATTGATAACAAGCATCAAACATTGGACTGAAAAGTCAGAATTTTGTAATTTGGAACTTCCTTCTAGTACTGACCGACTGTGCTTAGAGCAGGGACAATTTTTGCTTTTAGATGATGAAATCACACTTCAGAGAAAACAAATTAAATGCTGCTTGTTGTGAAGATTCTAGCTCACGCACTGTCTTCAGGTGCCTGTGGCTACAGATGCTCATAAAGCCAGACAAGGAAAATTCAGTTCCCTAATCCTGGAGCAAGTACAAAGCCAGACCTTGCAGCTTGACGCAGAGTGTTTGCCCAGGCTCTCGAGAATCTCCTGACTGTGCATGGAAAATAATCCATGGATAATCTAGTCCATACTGTGTAATAATTCACTACTTCAAAGGACACAGAGAACTGTGCATTTATCAGATAATGGTAATGTAATGAATGGCTGAAGGATGTAAGAATAAGATCAAACTACAGAGATAGAAAGTTAAGTATTTAAATGTTAATGTGGAAACACTTGCTGCATACCATAAAATACATAAAAAAATCTTAAAATAGAAGAACATGCTAACAGTGAAGAAATTACTTCAGGCCCATTCTCACCTGTTATTACAGTATTTAGGTTATCATTCAATAATTAGCTGTAATGTAGCAGGGAGATAGCACTTTGAAATGAGGCTGTGGAGAACCACCTTACTTTGATTCCCAGAAAATACAGAAGTTACTGTGAGGAGGAGTGCAAATGCCATGTCAAGGGACGCTGGTTAGGCTTTTCCTTTTCCTCCTCTCTGGCTCTTTAAATGATGATGTTAAATTAGCCTGACTCACAGACAAACAGGTAAACAATCTAAACTTTTGTCTGCAGCTGGGTTTTTTCCTTGTTTCACTCCATCTTTCTCCACGTTATTCAGTGGGCCTGCAAAAGGAGCACTGTCAAACTTGTTTTCCTGGTCTGACTCATGGCTCATTCCTTATGCAGGAGGAATTCTACACGGGTTCAGCATGTCCTAAATTATCCTTATTTTATTTCGTTCAGACAGGCGCTTTCACTGGTTAACATATTTTGCAGAGTACACATGTCTCAAGAAACATAGCAACATATGAATATACCAACCACAAAAATCAGCTTATCTCAAGCTGCTCAGAAAGACAAGAATTATAATGGATGATGAAATTAGGAATCAGCTGTCGTCACTTTGTAATACTCTCACCCCATATATTTTCATAATTTCACATGGTTATGTCACAGAACTCTTTAATGATTGTACAAGTTGTGTCTCATGAGGTGGAAAGATTTAAAACTGCTGGGAAAAAAAAATGGTAAGCTTTTTCTTTCTCTTTTCCTCATGAATTTGACAAGTTTCTCATCATCTTTTTACCAGAGGGCTCAGTAGCTGAAAGTTGCTCAGTATATTCCAAAGAACACGAGCATGGTTCAAATAATATCGATGAATTAAAAAAATTGCAACTGCAAATAAAGCAAGCTAAACAGAAACATTTGATATTTTTCAAATACATCTTCAAAACTCAAGCCCCATGAAAGAATATTCTCATGCACTCGAGTGGAAAAATGTGATCTCAAACCAAATGTTTATTTTTCAAACAAAGAAAGAAGTAACCAGTCCATTTTATTCCAGTGTCTTCATTGTGGTCTAATTAATCAAATCAAAATGAAAGAAAAAAAAAAAAGGTAACAATTTGCCAAACACATAAAAGAGATGTCTGATGCTGATGACTAAAAAAACAACTCCTCCAAAGAGTCTGAATTTTTTCTAGAGGAAAGGCTTTTAGGGGCTTTTGAGCTTTCTGAACCCTTTCTTGTAAGTTTTTTTTTAAAGATCTACTACAAATTTACCATTTATCAATAATAGTAAATATAAAAATTGTGTGTGTCTTTGAAATTCTCTTCACTTGAATTTCTGCATCTACTTAAGAAAAAAAAGAAAAATAAAAGCCTCTGTGGAATTTTTTTTCTTCTAGAAAAGGCCCCATTTATGAATAGCTCCTCTAAAATATCTGTGACTACAAAACCGAGCACAGATGCAGGTGCTTGGTGCATCATTTATAACATGAATTCCTGATGAACACAAGCAAGTAATTTCTATTCATCTCTCAAGTAAAAAGGAAATACCAATGCTGCTGTGAAGCACCTTCATTATAAGGATTCAGAGTTGGATAGATGCTCCTTCCTTGCCGTATTTCCAGCAGCTTGCAGCCTTAGTGTCTGATGGCAATGTACTGACATCACTTTACACCTACAGGAACAGTTGTTTCCGGTGAAATTCTCTGTTTTCATGCTCATGCCATGCTTATGCCCCTACATCCCAGGCCTGTGGCTCAGAGACACCTCTGAGCAGGATTCCTAGAGCTGAACACCAGATCTACCAGTTGCCAAACGTAAAATTTCCCTGAGGCAGCAATGAATGTTAATAAATGATGAAGAGAACATAAATCACTGTGATTTTGCTAAATGGCAAAAGGTTTTAGCTGTCTCCATCCACGCAGGGATACAGAGGGAAGTTATATCAGAGTTATATAGTTATATCCAGCATAAGAAAGCTGGAGGTTGTACAGTGAACAGGCAAAACTCCTTGACCACTGTAGCCACTTGTTCCCACACGGAGACTTTGTGTGTGCCAGCACGCTGGGAACGGTAACCCAGCCTCTTTTGTGCCACTTACACACCGTTTTAAGGCCAGTTAATCTGTGTTTGCATTAATCTGTGTTTTCACACACCCTGCATGTGGTCTCCTGTCCAGTCCATCCACGCTGCGGATGCTAGTGCCATGAACACCTTTACTGTGCCACGCCAGAACACTGCACTGACCAACTGACCATCCTGTAAAGCTTTCACACTGGTGCTTTCCACCCTGACCTGCTTCATGCAGAGGAACAGTTTCATGGCCTTCTGCATCACAATGGACTTCACCTGCTTTGAAAACTGGCAACAGCAAAATAATTAATTTCTGTGTGCTGTGGCTGCTGCTCTGCCACTGCAGCTACTGCGCTTCAGTCAGAGAAGAGCAGAATGTTTTCTATTGCTTTATTTGATATCAGCCTCTGTGGAAAACGGGTCAGAGCTCTGAGCACATTTGTGCTTTTTCAACATCCCAAATCAAATGGAAATCTGGACACTTATAGACAAAAAACAGTCCAAGGGTCAAAGGAGATTTTCAGCAAGAACAGTCAGCTGAAAGGACTAAGACATGAGGAGGATACAGAAGTTTATGTGAGGGCATGTGCACACAGCCATAATAAACAGCAGCACATACTGAAAGATGAGAGATGCCCTGAATGTTTGAAATACTGATTCAGTTATTGTTTCTCTGCAGGGAAAGCCCATTTCTGATACCATAGCTCTTATCTGTCACTTCCAGATATACATCAACACAGTGTGTTTTCTTAGTGATAAATATCACCTGTGTTTTACGGAGAACCTGACATTGAATAATTCATATTTATGGTGTGCTTGATAATAATCACCAATGTCATCTTTTGATGAGTAAATTGAGTATTCCCCATATTTCCTGCCTAGCAGAAGATCCTTTACTAATATTAATATTGCCATCTATTGCACTGTCTGATCACAATATTGCCACGTGCACTGAAGGATCCAGGGACAGTCCTTTCCCAAAGGACTTGTCACAGAAAAGTCTTTCTCAAGAGTTGGACATCAGGGTAGCAAACAAATCAGTTAAGAGAAAGTGGATTGCCTACACAGTTGTTCATCTCAGCATGGTACAGTCTTTCAGGATGTGAAGAGCTGATTCTTAAATCAAAATCCCCATTAAATTCCAAGAGCTTTGCCCAGGCTACTTTGCAGCCTTGGGTTTTGCATTAAGCTTTTGAAAATTTCACTTTTTGAGTAAAAAAATAGAAAAGGCTTTTGAAAATTGACTTCCTACCCAGTTGACTGACACAGCCTGAAATACATCTGCCCACAAAGGATTTTCAAAAAATACCAGAAGCAAGAGATGCTGTTGAGTGGATCTACTGCTGCAACCTACAAGCATATAAAATATTTCAACAGGCTGTTCATGAAGCCCTTACTGTAAAATAGAGCTGTCCTTAATGAGCATGGAAAGAAAAGCTCCCTGCATCATTCCCTTCACTCCAGCTACAGTCTCCTGTAGGTTTAAAGGTCATTGATCCTTTAGTAACTGAGCAGAGGCCTCTGAAATCAAGAGGGAGCCTTTCCACTCTCTCACACTCTCGTTAGGGGAGGATTATCCATATTCCTGTGCTGTAACGTGGTGTCCTGGTACTGCCTAGAGCATCTCTTTGCCTTTGGGGTACCAAGAGAAGCCTCCTGAGCTCCCTGCCAGCAAATCCCCTCTGTGAGAGCAGCAGGACGAGCACTGGGAACACACATCCTGCACTGGGGGCATCCCTACTGACTGGGGTTTGGGATCAGGGCACTGCATTGCCCCAAAAACACCAAACATTTTACCATTCCTGCAGTCACAGCTATGGAGCTTTACCAAGGAACGAATTTTCATCTTACTAAGGTCTTCAATTCTATTATTATTATTGCTTTTGAACTAAAAATGTCTGCTTTAATCAATATGGTTGTAGTTTTCTCTCTGCTCTTCTCTGAAGTCAGTAAAGTATCTCCATTAAAGCCCAGCCAAAAGGACATTTGTTCTTAAGAAAAGAGCAGCACATTTCATGCAACAATTTATTTAAACAACATCTGCTTGAGTTTTCAGAATGTTGCTGTAGGATATGGTTACACTGAACTGTAAGACAAAAATGTCTGGTCTTACTATGTTCTGTACCTCGGTTATTAAGTCAATTTTATAGGAACACTTATGTAGGCTGAAAGTCTTCCTAATAAATCATTAGAGGATATTTAGGCCTCTCTCTCAGTTTGTGGTCTTTGTTTTCCAGTAACCACAAAACATCTGAATTAAATTATCTAGTAAATTTGATTACTTGTATTCCAGAAGTTGTATATCTTCAAGATATGTGAATGTCATTGCTACATCAGCAGCCTCATGTTCTGACTGCACTTAAATCACCCTGTTCCTCTTCCAGTGCATTGCTACCACAGAGGGGTTAAATCAGACACAAGCAACATTATAGAGCTTCAACTTCTTCTGAAGGTGAATACACAAATTTTTAAAAAATATTTCTGCTTGGATCACACCACGTGACTTGTCTGACCTTTTTTTAGCCACAACCACTGCCCCTGGAGCTGATGAAGGAAATGTAATCTGGCATACTGCATGGTGGTATCCAGGTTGGATGGTGTTGGGGAGAATGGTTCTGAAAGGGAGTTTTGGTGATACCCAGGTGATTATTTTGTCCAATCCAACAAACTCTTTAATTAAATAGAAACAATTGAAAGTGTCTGAATGTTCCATCTGGATATGCTTCACCTAAGAAAGACTTGATTTTATTTCAAATTTTGGAACAACTTTTTCAGAATTTAGTGCCTTCAAAAAAATTAACAGGCTGTGATTATATCCTGAGCCAAAATGTTTCTTTTCTACGCAATCTCGATATTTTTTAGAAGATCAGGCATTTATTTCTGTTCCAGTCAGCTGTGTTTGGTTGGTTTGGTGCAGCCATGGTGTGACTGAACTCAGCCCAGAAAAGAGGGCAGATGCCTCACTCTGGGATTGCAGACAGAAGAACCAACCCCTTTATTTACTAGAATTATGTCTTCACTTAGACAACACACTTTTTTTGACAATTTAATGCAAAAGTAAAAGATAAATAAATCCCAAAGATGATACAGTAACTCTTCATTTTCTTTAGCAATATAAGAAACCACTGGGGTTTTTAAATTTGATTTTGCTGCTTAAAAGTGACCTCTACTTGTATGTAAAAACTCTTAAATCCAAACCCAAAATAATCACTGAAAAACAGCTCATATAACCCATTAAATGCCCAGGCAATACCTGGGAGATGTCTTTCCATATCAGCATTCTTCAGCACAGGGAATACAAAAGTTAATTAAATTAGATATTAAATTAAGCATGGTTGTGACACAATGCAGTTCATTGGAATTTCATACAATGAGCTCCCAGAATCACTAATGGTCAATAAAGAATTACCTCAGCAACCCCCCATGGCAGACATTGTCCCATCAGACACAACAAGAATGTGCCACACATTCCACTGTTCAAACTGGGCTTTTTAAGTGTTTAGGTTTTGTGGGTGGATGACGGAGAGAAAGAAAAGGAAAATGAACAGTCCTGCAGCAAACAGTTTGTTACAACAGAATAGGAGCAGTCTCCTCTGCATTGCTCCCCTGGCCTGTGGGAGCAGACAAGGAGCCTTTCAGATGCTCCATTTGCGTTCCACTCCACATTCCACATTTCCTTGCTTTGGGCACCATCTGTAGTTTGCAGATTCCTTTAGGACGCCAAACATCCCTGGGAAAACAACAGCAAAAACCCAAACACACGCAATACACAGCCCATTCTCACACAGCAGCAGCCTCAGTTGGAAAATCTAGACAATAAAAGCTTTAAATAAAATATGCTATCTCTAGGCAGAACTATATTCTCCTGGTCCCCTAGAGATTTATTTTCTTGTTTCTGGCTCTGGTTTTTGCCAGTGGGTACCCTGCTTCCCTGTTGTTTGAGGTAAAGAAATCTATAATGATGTCTCTTTCTCCATTAAAATGTCTCTGCAAACGACTAGAGATAAATTCAAAGGATTTTTAAAAGCCACAGTGGATGCAAAGTTGGAAAACTGGAGTGTTTTACTGCCACACTAAGTGGATTACACACTGCCAGTAAACCTGGTGAACTCCAGCCCAAGCACAGGGGTTGGTTCCTTGCCTGTCAGCCAGAGCTGCAGGGCAAGTTTGCTTCCCACATCCCCACATCCCCACATCCATCTCCAGTGCCTGCAGCACCTTCAGCAGCAGCGTGGTGCTTTCCAGCACACCTCTTTGCCAGCTGTTTTATGCTGCAGTGTACCCAGTGTCTGCCCTGTGCACCCTGGCAGGTCTGAGCCTTCGTGGCTTACCAGGAGATGCTGCTGTGACCCAAAAGGACTTTATTCAGAATGACATGAGGCTGTGGAACGCTTGAAGGTGGAGTTTGGAGGGTAGCAGGAGAACATTGCACGAAGCCTCAGTAATTCTGTGCCATCGGGGAAGCAGCAGCAAAGTGTGTGGATCTTACCTAGCAAATCCATGAGAATCTGGAGATATGCAACCTGCCCCCTCCCAAGTCATGCTCTTTGAGTGTGGCTCTTCTTTTAAGGATCTTTATTAAGGCTCCATTTTCCTTAGTTGACTCATAGAAGAGCATGATCAGGATCTCAGTTCCTTCACTGGCTCCTCTGATATCACTTGTATCAGCTCTTTCCATGCAAACCTATCTCACAACACCACAAAACAGCCAGACCTCAGCAAGGGAGTGTGCATTTGACACAAGAGGAATGCACACTTTACAGAGGAGTATATTTTTAACATCCAGGATTTGTGTGGTTTGGCTCTTCTCTTTTCATGAGTGCACACTTTAAATCATGCTTGAAAAGACTGACCTTTTGCTGAAGAGACATAAAGCTGGGGTGAGAAGGATTAGGGGAAAGAAGTAATAGCACTATTAATTTTTATTTCTTCTGTTGCTAACAAAGGTGAATACACACAAGAAAGCAGCCTGAGTGTATTTCTGCCCATCACCTCCCCAAAGCTGTTCATGTTGCACTTAATTCTGAAAGAAGTAAGGCCAAGGAAAGACCCAGACATGTTTTACTTTGTTGTGCATGTGGTCTGGTTAAAGCAGGAACAGCCCCACAGAAGAAACCCAGTCCAAGTGCTGCAGACGTGGCTCTCTGTTTACATCTCTATGTGAACATTAGGGGGTTGCTTTGTTAGATTTTCACAGAGTTCACAATCCTCCAGCCCTGAAGCCCACCAACATTGGAATTTCTGTTTTTCAACTTGCACCAGGTTTTCCTGCAGCTCTTTGACTTGTGAGGACTTGTACTTTGTTGTTTTGGTTGGTCAGGAAAAGCACGACAGGATTTCATAAGGAAACTTAAGAAGGTCTCAAGAATCTTTGGTTTCAAAGCTATTACTGGGACAGTTCTATTGAATTTTTGGGTGGCTCCAGGCTCAGAGCCCTCCTGTAGCAGGCACCCTATGGTACATTATTGCCTGTTTCCAGTGAACTAGTAGGAGGTGATTTGGTTCTTTAATATGATACAAATACTTTTTATTAAAGAAAATAGGACTGTAGAAAGGGATGATGTCTTGTAATGATTAAAGGGTCTTTAACTTGTTCAGTGTCAGTACAAAACTGGGGCTCAGCAATATATGGACATCTGCTACCACTATGAATTCACTGCTGCACTTTAGGTCTGATGGAAGACTGGAGAGATCACTATAATATATCTCAGAGACACACTTTTCTTTCAGTACCTCTTACGTGCTTTTTATACCCACCCATCAAGTATTTTGTTAAATGTAAATTACAAGCCCTTTGGTTTAGGACCAAACCCTTTTTATAGGTTTGAACTGTGCCTAATGCAACAACTCCTACCTTTGGGGAATTCTGCAGTGCAAATTAATGACATCAAGTCTCCCAAACCCTATTTACAAAAGGACATTAGGCTTGTGAAGTAAGGATTTGTGAAGTAAAGTACCAGCAGGCACCAGAATGAAGGTTTCCTCCTCAACTGCCTGCAGTGGTGACATGCACGCCTGTAGTGTTATGGTGCAGATTCTCATTATCCAGCCAAATTCCCTGTATAGAAACAGGCAGTGCTCACTGCCTGTGTGTAGTGAGGCATTTATTTTGTTCCCTGCATTCCCTGCTGCACCTCATCAGGCCCATGAGTCTTCCACAGTTGCCAAATGTGCTGTCGTGTTTCGGTCGCCTGCTTTAAGAAGCACAGGGCTTGACTTCTTAAAGCATTTACAATGTATAGCACATTTCCACTCAGAACAGATGTCAGTGCAGCAGAGGTCCTGCCACATCTGCAAACCAGAAACATCAGCTTAGATGTCTCAAGTTGGATCCCCAGAAAACGAGGAACGCAGGGTTACCACCTCCAAACCCTCGGTTCCAATCACTTCCTTTACTGACAGCACGAAGTGTCTGCCAAAGACATCGTTCAGACATGGATTTCACTGCACAAACACTGATTTGTCTCGATACTTCAATCCTCTGCCTCTTTTACTGCAGCCACAACACATATCTCCTCGGAGATCTCTTTGAGCTGGCACTTATTTAGCAACTTCTCCTGGGGACTAAAGCTTATTTTAGCCTGTGTAAACTAAGCACCTGGAGATAAGTACTGTTCTCAATAGATTTCTATCTGGGAGGAGAATTTGGCACACATTTCCGTCTTGCCCAAGGTGTTCAAAAGGAGTCCTTGTGTGATCCTGCCAGGTTCCTAATCCAAATAGCCTGGAAAATCATGGCCAAATAGCATGTTATATCACATACCTGTGGCAGGGTCCACCTACAGCCTCAGAAATAAATTCACTGCAGCACCCAAGGAGATTGACTTCTCATAAATATCTATCAGCCAAAAGGCACAACAGTTCCCTTTGCTCACCAGAGACTGATCTTTCCTAAATCACCATTGATCTAGGACTTTTCTTGTAGAGCTGACTTCTTTGACCTGCAGTTGCCTCCCTGCCATACTCCTGTTTCAGGCTGTGCCTAATGATCATGTCCTTATCTTACAGAAAGATCCACAGAGCAATGATCTCTTCCTGTTGTTCTCTAATCATCCTTGAGACATAACTAACAGTTCTCTGTCCAACGATGAGCATCCCATAAAAGCAGCATAGCACTGAGCTCGTCCACTAGAGTCTCTCACTCTCACAACCTTTTTTTTCTTTTCTTTTTAATATTTTTTTAATTTTTTTTTTTTTTAATTTTTGCCTAGACATCTTTTTTCTTTGCCCTTAAGCTCTGTTTTATCCAAAACTGTGAAGCCCCCTTTGAGGACAAGGAGCAAATATCCCAGTGACCAACTACTTGGGACTGCCCACATACATACAAATCAAGCAGTGCTTGTGTTTTAAGCTCTACTGATGCTGGGATGAAGTTTCCCTCTCCCTTTAAAGAGACAGATATAAGAGTGTCTTCCCCTGAAATTCCTGTATTAATTAAAGAGAAAATAATGCTCCACTGGAACAAATCCTTTGGGTGTTACTTCTTAATCATCAATTTACAAAAACAGATTTTAAAGCAAAACACTCGTGGGTGGTTCTGAGATCATTATTAACAAGATCTAAATCTTTTAATAAATAATCTCAGGGGTATGGCATCTTAGGAAGACTGGTACCGATTTCTACACCATTTTGAAGCCTGCTGTGCAGTTAGGCTGGATGCCAGTGCTGCAAAAGAACAGCCTGGATCTTGGCGTGGCCAACCCCCAGTGGGCAGCTTCAGCCTGTGACTGGTCATACTGTGTTCTTCCAGGGCACTTTGCAGAAGTTATCAGAGGAGGAGGCTCACGTACAGCAGTGGAGCATTAGCAATGTGTAAATCCAAGTGTTTTCATGCTGCCAGATGAAGCCAGCCTAACGCGGGCTGCGTGTGCAGCACGTCAATAACCCAGTGCGTGCTCTGCAGTGTGCTAAGGCCGCCCTTACTGCAAGGGCTGCGGAGGAAAAAGAGCTGCCCTGTCAATTTTTGTGGACTCTTTCAATAAAAATGTGGGAGACACAGTCTCTAAGGGTGTGCATGTCCGTGGTGACAGTAACAGGAGGAAGATCTTGCAGGGGGACCGTAACTCTGGATGTGCTTTCCCTGCTGGCATGGCTGTAAGGGACGGGAGAGCTCAGTGCCTTTCTGACTGGAATGATAATGCCATCAGGAAGGTAACAAATGAGATGAAGCATCCAAAATGCCTTATTAGCCTTTGATGAGATGGGAGGAGCTGCCAGCAGAAGCAAAATATATACGATCTGCTTTTCAACTGCTTTGTGTATGGAAGTGCAGTGCTCCAGCAACGTGGAGGGTGAACATACATTAATTCTCCTTCCATGAGGCACAGTAGGTTGAAAAGCAGTCAGGAGGAAGAATTATCATAGTCTCCCTTTTATTGCTATAATTTTATGTGCAGTCAGCTTTGTCCTTTCAGTCAGTTATTTACGATTCTGTTGTTTGTTCTATTTATTGTTACGGGATCTTAGACCTGGCCCACGAAGTCAGCGTTTTTCGCATGAGGACTGTATCATTTTGACGTTTCTTTCAGCAGTATTTGATCTGTTCTAAAGTGGTTTCTCTGCTCATCTGGTTTAAATTGCTAATAGAGAGTTGGTCTATTCTGCTGGACAGGAGCACAAGGTCCAGGACAGCTTTTGGGGTGTATCACAATGAAAGAGCCCTCAAACAACTGACGAAAGAGGCTTTGTGTGTGCCCTGCCCCAGCTGCCTTGCCTGTTGGTTGGGACAGCAGCACAGCATGTGCTCAGGCTGCCTCTCTCCTCTCCTTGGCTGCTCTAGGACACAAAAGTGTTCATTTGTTTATGCTCTCCTCCATGCCTCCACCCTGGGAATATATAGAACGGGAGTATTTGGACCCGTTTTTACACTTCACGGTGTTCTGCAGTGAGCCAGCCTTGCACGTGTGGCTGCAGTGGTTGAAGCAGTCACAGGAGCACCTGCCCAGCGAGGAGATGCCAGGAAGAGCTGGCACTGGAAGGCACAGTGCCCGTGTTGATGCCTCTGCCAACCCCAGCTGCTAAAGCCAGCATGAGCCAAACACAGGATCATCAGACTGGGATTTTAGAGATGATGCGTGGAGCTCTCTCTGTCCCCTGACTTCTGATCTCCACAATTTTGCCAGCTATGGCAGGTGGAAATACAAATCAGTTACCCTCTGCTATTCTTTTCAGACTGATTGGAGATTCTTCAGTCACACTATCAGAAAAGCTTTTTTCAAGGCAAACAGATTCTGTGGTTTAGTTAAAATACAGTAAGACCTAGAAATAGATGCGAGGCTTTAAAGCTGAAGGAAGTTGAGTTTCAAGGAACATGTGACAAATCATATGAATTGCAGCAGTGGTACATATTACATATAGAAAGAGCTTATTTTATCAAATTATGAATCTAAGCCTGAAACTATTAGTGTGCTCTCTTATTTTCTCAGCAGCTAACAAATATCTTCAAAATATGATTTTTATTATTGTCTGTTATTTGAGGCTGTTTACATTCTTATATCTGTTATGTTTAATGGATTAAAAAAGGGTGGACCTTAACTCGTTCCTATTAATAAGTGAGTTGGTGAAACTGCCCAGAAATAAAGAGGCTGCTCCTCTGCCTTGGCTCCTTGAACCCTGCCCTAGGAGTGTATTTTCTCACACAGATCTCATCAGCCATATGGCTCCTGTCCTACAACTCTGTGGACTGCTCAGTCCTTGGAAAATCAGTCATTTCTTACAGTAAGCAATTTAACCATTTCAGTCACACGTCCTCAAGATAGTCTCTTGAACAGGACATGCAACTGATTCAGTTTAACAGTAAAGTGTTCATAAGGAAGTATTCAGCAGTAAGGCATTGCAGGAGTTGTCAGAGCCGAATAAAAGGAATAAATGCAAGTTTGCTCATAAATATGTAGCTGAGTGATTTAGTTCAGCCTATTCTGTATCTATAGAGGATGTCTCAAATTAGATCCTTTTCCCAGACCACACTCAGGGTTCTGCTATGTCCACTTTTCATCACTTCAGCACGTGGCAGGACAGACCTGACAGGACTTTGTCTTCAAACTGGTCTTTATCTCAGGTAATCTTCATTTCTTATTTGCAAATATCCTACTAGTTTGAGAGATGACAGAAACAAACAAAAAAAAATCATCTTACATTTTGGATAATTAATTTTTTTTTTCCTGTAAAGGAAGAGTTTGTAGAAATCATGACTGAAACCCAGTTGAAAACATCTTCTACTGCAGATATTGTAATCTCATGGGAAAGAAAGTACATCAGGAATTCTTTTCCCATCTCATGTGATTATGGGACAAGCTTCTAAGTTCACGTCTCACCAACAACCCTAACTTGAGGGTACACTGCAGCCATTAGTTGTGCCAAACATGCAACACCAAAAAGGCCCTGCCACTTTGCTCAACATTTACTGCACTCACTGCATCTGTGCCTGACAGCAGACCGCTTGGCACTGCTGGATTTCAACAGAGCATGTCCTGGGAACAGCACTGTAAGCCAAGTGGCAATAAACATTTACAGGGAAGTAAACTTGGAGGTCTAATGCAAGTGCCCAACGCCTGGTTACCAGGTGAGAAACACCTTGTGCCTGGCACCAGCATCTTCTGCTGAGAACAGAAGCCAAACACTGGGCTGATGCCCTTATACATGGTGGGACACACTGGGTGAAGATGGAAGAGAATGAGCAGATGCCAACTGTATTTACTATAAACGGAACTTGACAAAAACGCAAATTCTGTGGTTGCTGAGGTTCAGGGGACTCAGACTGTGGTGTGTCTTAGGAGAGCCCCTGTAAGCTGAGCTCTCCCAAAGGAGGGTGGATACGCCCATCATATCCACGGCTTTGGTCAGGCAGCCCTGAGTTAATCAGCAAACCTGGGTATCAGAACTGCACTGGGAAAGCTCTGTAACCACTGCCACTGAGCTCTCATCAGCATTCCCTTCTTTGCACTCAGTCTGATATTCCCAGGGTTAATTTGGCCAATACAGACAAGACCCAACCACCTTCTGCCTGGAACGTGTCTGAATCCAGCCCTGCCCTTTCCCAGCTCCCTCCCTTCTCCATCAGCCAGGCACCCTGGCTCGTTTAGCCCTGTCACCAGGAAAGCACGATTGCTTTTCTAACATCCCACGGCCATCAGACAGAGCAATCCTGACCCTTGGTGACTTCCAGAACAGAGGCAGGCCTGTTCCTGCCCACAGCTGCAGGAGGTGGACAGTGTTTGTGGACAAATCACAGCACCTTGTGCCAAATGCTTCCATACCCAGCAGGAGGATTTCCCACTGTCCATCCCAATCCACAGGGCTGCCAGAGGGGCATATCTGCCTTAGCATTAGATCAATCTTCAACTGTGCATGAATTATAAAGGGTAGGGTTCTCATAAGTGAATTAAGGATTATTTTATAGGCTTAGAAACTGAAATGATCTATGAGATATATCTAGTTTTTAATGCCAAATGCTTTAATACCGATGAGAATGCCTTCTTTGATGAAGGATTTTAGCTATATGATCACTACTAAAGCATTTGAAGCAGCAGCTCCTGGGAACAGTAATTGACAGGGCTTGTTGCAAGGAATTTTAGCTAAGTAGAGTAAGAGATAATGACAGGTGGTTAAGCAATTTAGGCAGGATATCAGAAGAAAATTCAGAGTGAGATCTATTAGACAATGAAAATATTGTCCAAAGGAAGTGATAAAAGCCACATCACTTAAAATATTTAAAGCTAGTTTGTTTAAAGCTCCAGAGAGGATAATTACATTGAGTCAATCTCCATTCACAGAGAATGGAATCGGCTTCTATTCAGGAGCATGCAATAAATTACTTAACTGGCCATTGTAGTCTCTAACTGAGGTGACTCCATGGGTTCTCTCCTCTTAGGGGGATGCTGCTTCACTCTCTATGTTTGTTTTCAGAGAGGAAAAACACTGACAAAAAGGAATGAATCTGCAATCCTGGTTTAGACAGTCCCCAAACCGCTGCTGTACTCCAGTACACGTACATGCAGTGGTGCAGTAAGGCTAAAAAATCACTAAAATAAACTATCCCAGGGTGTCACAGGTCTGCTGGATCCTGTACTCCTCACCAAAATGACCACTACAAAACCAAAATGATTAATAACATGTAACTGAATTTCTACCTCAGCTTCAGATTTCTCTGAAACATAAACAGTTCTTCCACATGTGGGTTTGTAAAACCCTATTCTGCAGTATCTGAGGGATTATCTTTGGTATATTCTCCTTCAGCACATTTAATCAACTCAGCTGAAAGTGCTTGTTTGCTTTTCCATAATTTTGAGTATCAGTGCTACTTAGGGATGATTACAACTTAGGATCCTCGTGACACTATTACAACTGATGGAAAATGTTCACTAAAGTGATTCATAAGTTTTCAGCTCTGAGCCCCATCTAGATGTGCTCTGATTTTTTTGCAGTTATTCCTTGGAGGAAATATGTAAGGACATTCATTAGTGGGGCACCGGTGGGTTCCCGTCTGAGAACAATGACAACTCTAATTGCAGAGCAGGAACTGTTTGATTCTGCAATCAGTCCTGGTACTGAGGGCTCATATCCAAATGGAAGGTTTTGATGCAGACATCTGTTAATATAATATTTCCTACTTAACTTTGATATGGAAATAAACCAGCAAGTCTGATTAAGTCCTTGACAATCCTTAGGGCAAAAAGCAAAACAAAACAACCCACCCAACCCTCAGTTTTCACAATACCTCAGAGTTACATCAGGGTTTCAACTACAAGGCAGTTTTCCAATTGATTTAAAAGCCACCAAGAAAAAGGATCAACATTTGCTACAGTGTGATCAAATATTCTCAGTATGATGTGCAACCATCCATATAAATGTCTGTTCTTTATAATTTAATTTATATATTCATAATTCTAGAAAGACTTATGTTCATATTTAACTAAACCCTGGTAGCAATCCACTGATCATAATGAGATTATCCACAGTTTATTGACTTAAGCCCATGCATAAATCTCTACAGCAATGGAACAATCATTTTTAGCACAAATGTATTTATACATTACACAAAAATATTTAGGACAGCACTGACATGTCTACACTTTATTTTAAAATTATGCTGCTTTGTTTTGTGCAATTCTTGGTGTTTGTGCATGCAGCAACATATGTCACAATGTACTCTTTCAGGAAAAATGTGTATGCAAAAGGCAAAAACTACAAAGGTATATATCCACATACTTGCGATTTAACCTCACAGAAATTAAATGTCTACATTCATATTTATCCATATAGAGAGACTTACATATTTATGCATCATAAATATTTAAATGTATGTCTGTATATATATATGTATATATATATGTATACATACACAAGTATAAAAATAAATGGAATAAGAAGCAGAGTAAGTGGAGAGCCAGAGCTGTGCAACACCTTAGAATCCATGCTTCAAACACAGAAATACATGGTATTAATATAGATTAATATTAGAAGGGATTACGAAGAAAAAGAAACAGTGGATTATCATGAAAGATTTGAGATTGGCAATGATGAATAAATAGCTAAAAATTGGGATACTTCCCCAGCAATTATGGGATATTACTCAGCCCCACTCTCTTCTCCGTGTCAATGACTGTCAGTTAGGAAATTCATGTACAAATGTTGCCATCAGTCGCCATCAGTCAGCATTTCATTTTTGCAGGATAATCTAATTGTTCTATGCACTGATTTGCATTTCATGCTTTCCTACTTTCTCCTGCCTTCGCAGTACCACGGGTACATTCTCCTTCCTGACAAAAGGAGACACCGATAAGGTCACTGTGCACCAGCAGAAAGAAAATGATGTAGAATTCCAGCTGTTTCACAAGCCAGTCACAGACAAGAGTAGCCTCCCCCCTGGCCCGTGGGGTTTTGCCCAGAGCAGACTGGGAGTAGCTGTGCAGGGAACACATCACCTACCTCCACACCAGAAATATCCCACACCAAGGGCAATCCCACCCCACTGCCCACGGACTGGCCCCAAACCTTGGGCCATTTTCCTCAGCAGCACTAAAATAAACCGTGTCAATGTCCCTGGGGTTGTGCCACACCTAAGCATGGATATAACCAAATGATATCCTCGGTATCTATGTGATCTTTCAGACATCACTTTGTTCTGGAAGCTGTACGTGCCTGGAACGTACCTGGGCAGCTCCGCTGACTCCAGAAAAACTCCAAATATACATCTCTTTCACGGTTCATACATTTCTGCCCTAGTTAATAATGCTGAAAATTTGCTTAGCTAATCTAAACTAGTAATGGCAGTGAAATAAGCTACAGCAGGTCTCTAGATGAGATTCCTCCTGCGACTATAATTACACTCTATAGCTCATCTGAGGCACAAACTGACCACGTCCTTTAGCACTATGCAATTTGTCTGTACTGCACAGGAGGTTGGATCAGAAATCTAATTCCAGCCCTTTCAACGGGCACAAGGGCTCAAACCATCACAGATTTTCTTCCCCCCCTCCCCCAATATCTTCTGGAATGATAATTATCTGAGCTGTTTAGAGGATTTTTAAAAATAGTATTTCGAGGCAATCACAAGACATTTTATGTAGATCATAAAGAATTATAAAGGTTCAGTTTTCTGCTCATATATGCCATTAGAATCTGCAGTAAAAACACTTAAGTTTGGGCATGACTTTTGTATAAAACATGAACCTTACAGTATTCAATTTGGCTGTGTTGATGCCAGAAGAGTACCTATTATCTTAAATTAGCAGTACTGGCACAGCTGTAGCATCATCAGTTAGGTCTCCAAAATGAACTTTAGCCATCATAATTTTAGAATAGCACTATGAAATTAGCTTTAGCCTTAAGGGTTCACAGTTATGTTTTTCTTTCCACAGTTAGAAGAACAAGGAAGTTACCTTTAAAAAATAAAACAAGAACTAGGAATCTATTGTAATTCATGCTGTAGGAACTGGAATTCTTTTTTAAAATCCCAATTTTGTGAGAACTGGCAGCTCTGAGTCTGGATGAAAATTGTCCAGCCCTTCCTTCAATAATTGTATTATTGTATATAAAAAAAAACAAAACAAAACAAAACAAAAATACCTTTAATTTATTTCCACAGAGTTTGGGGAAGTACAAAAATGCCTGACATTTCTGGCCTAAGAGCCTGAGCATGCTGTTTGAAGTATGATTATTTAAGAAGCTGTCTTAAACCATTTTTAGATTTTGGCATACAGTGTTGGGCTGAACTATAAATTTTCCTTTCCCTTACTTTTCTTTTGAGCAGCAATTTGTGTCAGCATAAAGCCACAAGGGTCTGTAAAACCCATAACTTCAAGCGTGGCCATGCGTGTTAATTGGCGAAGTCAAGGAAGATAAACAAAATAATATGCAATAGGGACAGGATACTTCTTGAATTCTAGAAATGACCAGAAATGCATTAAAATATATATGACTCCCATTGGTCTCTACACATCAGTGTGGCAAATCCAGAATTCCAACACTCTTTGTGTTAACGGGCACTTGCTGGTTTTTATTTGTATAAATCTTACTTTTGATTTAACACTTTCAAAACACAGAGAAAGGGAACTACTGCATGAATTACAGTTCAGTTTTTCCACTCCACACTTAAAGAAGGTAGATATAAAATCTTATACGAAACAGCTTTAAAAACAAGGCTTCCTACAGCACTGATTTTCCCTGCTCTCTAGCAGCCACAGCTGAGTGAGCTGCATTCACTGAGGAGTGTGGGGTTACTTCATGTGAGAAAGTGGGTCCAAGGGCGAGGCAGAATCTCAACCACAGCAAATCTCTGCCATTCAGGAAAGAAAAGCTGTGGTAGGCACACAGTGTGGCAGCTTGCTCGTACACAATAAGCTATATTTATAGTATTGTATTGTATACAATAAGCCTTTGGAAGGTGTGCTCAGCTTATCCATAGGATTCGCTCCTGGCATCCTTGCAAGGAAGCTGTTCCCTAGGCTGTGCTTGGTCAGAGCCCTGGGGGATGCCCACAGCAGTTCTCTGCTCTGAAGGTCTTTGCCTGGCTGATGCACAGACCTCCGCTGTGCCTACCAACACTTCCATTTTCCTAGGAAATTGTATTTGCTGCCTCTTGTGACGTTTTGCATCACCTACGGATAACCAGCCAGGTAATGATATTTGTTTCTGGAGGTTGCTCGGCCGTTCATTAGCCAAGATTTACCATGTCACTCTCCACAACTGCAGGCCCCTGTGGAAGATCAGGGTCATGAGAAATCTAAGCAGAGAGGAATAGCTGAATTCACTCTTTACAATGGTTCTTAAGAGTTGGCTTTGGCTGTGGCCTGGAATGGGCCGCCAAGAGCAGCTCCAGGAAAATCCTTTCTAAAGCTTCCCCCTTTGCAGACAGGTGGCAGCTGCAATGCAAAGGCCTCTTTTTGGGCTGAGAAATAGACCACATGGGAGCATACATTTAAAAATTTTAAATGTCTTTTTTTTCTGCTTTTGCTGTCTCTGAAGCAACAGCTGCTTCAGCTGAGCTGCTGTGTTCTAAACTCTCAACATCCTTCTCATAATAACAGATGCGTTATTGAGCATTATGAAAGAGTCTCTCCAGGGGAACAGAGACTGCTCTTGGGGTGCCAAAAAACACAGATATTAGTAAAAAGACAGATGATTTGTGAATTTGAAACTGCCTGGTTCTGTCTCTCACTGTGTTAATAATGAATTCATTACAGAAGAACTGTAGTTCTCCCCCCATCCAAGTGAATCACCTTTTCTTGTCTGGCAAGCCAGCACTTACTAATAAAACCAGTTCTGATCTGAAACTACACAGATCCTGGAGACACTCTCTGTTTATGTAAGCAGCCATCAGACTCGTGTGCAACCCCGAAGTTTGCACTACAGCTTCTGTGCTACCAACACCAGGCAGTTTCAGACTGTTCCACCTGAGCTGAGGAAAGAAAATACACCTGTATGGTCTGCACAGTTTGCTGTCAGCCGGTGCTCCCAGCCCCACTTATGGACAAGGACGGGCAGGTCAAAAAGAGAACATTCAAGCATTGCTTTTCTTTTGGATTAAGTGTACTGAACTCCTCGCTGGCCGAAATCCCAGGGTTTCCTGGGAGGTTGAGAGGCACAGCCATGGCAGGCCTTAACACCCTCTGAGACTCTGACCCCCATGGAGCAACAGCATTGGAACAATACAGTCCTTCAGCGTGGCAGCTACAGACCCACCTCCTACAGATGGCTGCAGTGGTCACTGGACAGCAGCGTCAGGTAATCATGGAGACCCCACATTACTAGATTCTGAAGTACTCTGCCTCCCACCTGCCCTTGGCAGTTTTCGTTAATGCTACTCCCCCAGGGAAGAAGAAACCCAAGGGAAGCAGATGCCAAGTGTGATAGATGAGAGGCACCCTGGGCTGAAACCAGTGGGTAGATAAAAGACAGTTGGAGGAACATTTTAACAGGAATGAATGATGGAAACAAAAAAAAATGCTCTTTTTCACAAAAATAAGTTTATTCTGTTTGCAGAACTCCAGTTACAAAACAAAACAGAACCACTTTGTCAATTCTCTATTATAAGCAGAAAACAGCAGTCAAAATAATAAAAGGTGCTACTAAACAAACTTGTCTGACTTCAGGAAAGGAGTTTGGCAGGGTTGCATTCTGCCACTCCCTCAGGTGTGCTGACACTACAGCAAAATCCTAAGGTCCATTGATCTTGATCATTAGATTATGGTGTATGAATCTGAGGAAACAACTGAGTGGTCTTGGCTACAGCATGATGATGAGGATGATGATGGTGATGATGATGATGATGCTGGTATTGACATGATTCTTACTTGGAAGAACAGGCTGGGGTCCTGGTCGCAGAAATGTCTGTTGGTGTGGTTTCTGGGCCACACATGTAATGTGACAGTTTTTGGTTTTCCTTCTTTGGAACTGGTGAGGTCCAACGATGGACACTGGTAGTGAAGTGCCTGGGAAGGAATTTCAGTAACTCCTTTTCCCACCACATAAAGATAAGATACCCGTGAAAAATAATAACAGTGAAAACTAGGAGACTGTGAAAGGCAAGTGGGACAATTACAGTGCTTGTTCCAGACAAGACTTTCTTGACTCCCTAAAGAAACAACAGGTACAGACTGGCATGGCAGTGGGGAATTGCAAGGAAATACATGAAGAGTGCTCAGTGGAAAAGAATAATCGCTTTAAACCTCAGGTGAAATGCTAAACAATGTATAACATTTGGTCAGTTGGGGTCAGCTGGCCTGGCTCTGTCTCCTTCCAACTTCTAGTGCATCCCCAGCCTCCTCACTGGTGAGGTGGATGAGGAGCAGAAAAGCCCTCGATGCTGTGTTTCACATTTCTTCTGCAAACTGCACATTAGGGAAAGGGTTGACTTTGACCAAGTTAAATCAATCTAAGTTGAGCATGGGTATGAAGTTCACTTAAAACCTTTTCAGACTGGTAAATCTGTCTAGATATTATTCTTGGCTGATATGGGGACCTGCAGGGACAGTTCTGGAACATAAAGCCATATTAATTCTTTGAACATAATCAGTGTGGATTATGTACCTTTAAAAACCGATCAAAGTTTTTGTCTGACCAAGAAAAATGTTTTACTTATTCTTATGATCATTCAGATCATTATGGCCTTTCTGATCCCTAAGTACTATTTAGAGAATATATGGGAAAAAAAACAAACCAAACCAAAACATTTGGACCTGGGTATTAATAGCATAGAGCCAGATACAATAAAAAAATGCAGCGTTACAGAAACATGGCTGCGATGACACTTGCTTCTCATTACGTTTTTGAGAAACAAAATTTATTACTGCATCATTTCCAACTATAAAATAACAGTGTTCTTTTAGGATCCTGATCTAGCCAGACCATATTGCCAATATCATGAAAAAAAGCTATGCTAAGATTAAAATTATAACATGTATTACACTTGATATTTTGCATGCAGCGATGAAAAGTTTTGATTCACATTTTTAGACAGAAATTCTCTTCTCCTCAAGTGATTTTTCTAACTCCTTTTGAAGGTCATACCAGCATGGAAGCAAGTTGGCCTGAGTCAGCACAGATAGTAGCTGTATCATTCTTCACACTTTAAAGTCTAACTCATGTATTTTTTCAATTACAGAAAAAGAGTTCACAAATGCTTTTTCAACATATTGCATTTCAGCTTTAAAAATAAGCCTTCAGATATATGCCCTTCTGAAAACACAAAAAGGAGATTTCAGTTCAAAATGAAAAACCCATCATTCCAGTTAATAAAAAACACTTGTTAAAGCAAAGATGAGCCTTGGTGGAAATGTAAGTTTAAAATTATTTGGACTAAATGTATGTGTAATAAAATCCTCCCAACAGAGAGGATACATTTTTACAACATATTCCTGTCATTTCTTGTTTTCTAGAGTACAGAAGCACTTGTACAACTTTACATAGAGCAAATCTCCTGGCAAACTACTATGTGCAATCATTCTGAAAGCTAATGGAGCAACACAGCTCAAAGCTGAGAGAAAAACACACTTCCAGCCACTAACCTAATACAGAAACTCTTTTCATTTTATTGCCATTTTGCTAATTAGAAATATTTCAGTTTCTAAGATGATGGATGCAAATGTGGTTGTAAAAAGCCATAATTGCTATTAAGAATAACTGGGTTAATTTCTAAAGGGGATTTCTAACAACTTCAGTTCATATGCAATGTTATTGTAATAACACACAGTGATTTACTTAAATGTTTATGCTGGCATAAACATATCTGCTAATGTTTTTCCAGGATTTGACCCATAATAGTCACTAAAATTGTTTATTCAACTCACTCCATTTATTAGGATGCTTGAATTTCGGTGCTAGCTCCTCTTTAGTACCATCAGTGCTTATGCTCATTATTAACTCTTTTTCCCTTCTGTCTTTCTTTCCTTGTCCACATTAAATCAAATTAAAGCAGCACAATATAACACAAAGTCATTGATGCTTCTTCACCCAAAAGCAGGACCCACTCCCTTCTTGCAGTATTGGCGGGGAAGGATTCTTCCCAGATAGAGGGAATGTTCTAGGAGTCTTCCATTCTTTCCATCCTAAAAGTGGAAAAAAGGCCCATGTGCCCCTGAAGCAGCAGGAGGCTCCTTCCCAGCTGCTAAGATGGACAGAGATCGCAGCAGGGAACCCCACTGGCTCCAGCAGCTGGGAAATATCCATTTGGGTGTGTGGGTTGGCCTTGTGTGACTATTTGTGGAATCTGTCTATGTGCAGCTTATAAATTCTGCGCTGATATTTTGAAGCTGTTGCTGTAAAAATTCTTGAAAACTGGAACGCCAAAGGTGGCCTGAATCCAGAGCTTCAGTGGGCTGACTTGACCTCTGAAAACACCCGTGCATGATCCCCGTGGGCAGCCTATGGACATGCTGCAGACCCAGCTCCTGCCTGTGACGTGGCTGCCTCAGGTTCAACGCTCTGTGTCCTCTTTGGTTGCCAAAATCCTACCAGGTGCTCTCAAGACCAGGGCCAAGGACTGTATTTTGACAGAACAGTAAGTGTGTTAAGCAGATGAGGGAAAAAATGCTGGTGTCCAGAGGAGATAGCTGAATATAGAGTGGTTTTTTACTAGAATCTTGGCAGTGGGAATAACTATCCCTTGGAAGGTGGGCACACACACACTGAGCTAAATGCCTTGGGGAAGGGCTGAGGTAGTGTATCTCTCATTCCTGAAAGGATGATATGAAGCATAGCTGTGTTAGAATGGCTTCACTGTGGGGTTAGTCTCCCCAAACGCATATTTTGACCTTGAGTCTTTTGAAGGACTCTGTTTTTATCAAAATCTCTTTTATTTCCTCCAATCTCCTTATTAATTCTCTTCCAGCTTTGTTAGGTTCAGCACTTTGTTGATAAGAGAATGACAACCCATGTAATCCTACCTCTTCTCTGGTCACTCTACATTGTTGAAGACAGAACCTGTTGATTTATTCAAACCTACCTGGCTGTGTAGTTTTCTTTGTCTGGGTCTGTCTCTCTCCTGCCTTTCAAACCTCAGTTATCTATTTATCACTCTGTCTCAGGTCCCAGGCATTCAGTCTCCATGGGGCAGAAACTATTTTTGACTCTCGAAGGTGCTGAACGCTCTAAAGGCACTTAACAAAGTGAATCTTTGATCCTTTCGGGATTGTTATGAAAATATTATCATTTGTCAAAAGAGGAGATTGAAACTTCTATTCCATCAAAAAATACAGCACAGATGTCTGGGTGTACGAAATCTCCCCAGCTACTTACAGATTACTTACAGGAATCTGTGTTCACCTGTCTGAATAACACTACATTTAAGGTGATTAATATAGACATAGAAGAGAGATCTAGCTGTGCCTATTTTGCTTTTTCACCTAAACAGCTGAACTTCTTACTGTCTCTTTATAACACACAGGTTATACAATTTTATCAGTGAGCTGCATTTCTTTCTGTAAGAACAGTTTTGGCTTCACTCCCATTGTGACAAACCACCAACAATATCTTTAATAAAGTACTGTGGGTTTTTTTTTCTCAGTGCCTCTAAATTTAAAGAGTACATTCAAGGAAAGATATTAGCCTCAACTTTGTTCAGATCATCTCGAATAAAAATATTGTAATCAATCCTTTTGTGAGTTTCAATCCACAGTTTTCAAAGAAAGGGACTGTTTTACATTTAAATATTTCAGATTTATAGACATACTGAAAACACATTGCAGAGATTTATTGCTGGTTTTTTTCTTGCTGCTCTTATAAAGATGGGTCTGTATTGCCGACACCACAAAGATGTAAACACTCTGGATAAGAAATAAAGAGCAACCCCCACCAGGAATGAGATCCAAGCCACAAGACCTATAAAATGGCTGTGGGTGTTGCAACGTTAAAAGCATTCTCGTTTGTAGACTGCTAAACTTGTTTCAGCAAGGGCTTGAAATGGACTTCTAAAGGCTCCCTGTATGACGTGTGCAGTACCCAGTGCTGTGTTCCTACTCTTTGTGAAGAATACTTGGCAGTTTCTTTCAAAAGGATGTGTACAAACAAATTCTACATGGCAGCTCGCTTGCTTTTTGCTTTTGCTGTTAACATTTTCTTCTCTTTATTCTTTCTGAATTTTTCACTTCAGTATCTTTGCTTTTCCTGTCTTCTCCATCTTAAAGAACATCCTAGAGACTTTCTGTGCTCTTCTCTCCTCTCTAGTATCAGGCTTCAATCTGTGCCTGGCAAAGTGACTGGGAGCACACTCTAACCCTGAGTACACCTGCGTGTCCAGGCCATGTGTGACAGCCGTTAGTCCAGGACAAAGCTTCTTCACCATTCCAGAAAAGGTCTGTACTTCACCTTGAAAAAATGTATGAATGGGAATGCATTTCCCCACAGGTTACATATTACTTTTGCTTTATGGATATTGAAAAGATTAGTGAACATGCAAATGCTTGAGGCAATGTGTGTACAGATGAAAAGAGGCAGAGGAAGAAAGGGGAAGAAAAGAGGGGACAGAAAGGAGAAGAAATAAGTCTTATTAACGAAAGTCGATTAATGAACAGACCTTTATTGTTTCGGGGATGACTCTCAGAGAAACAGTTCCAAAAGGAAGCAGCAATGAATTTTTGTTCCAGTATCACTGCTACTACCCAGCTGCAGCCAACAGTGGCCTCACAAAAGTTAGGCTTGAAAGATTTTTGACCAATCTCTTCAGCCCCACAAACACCAGTGCTCATCTCCTTTGGCCACAGCTTTGCTTCATGTGTCCTCTGATCTAGCACTGCACTGATACTGTTCAAATCACCCACCAGTCACTTTCTGGTTTTTAAGAGAAACATTTAATTCCTCTGCTGGAACACTGCTGTCTCCTTGGCTTCCCTAGGAGCAGCTCCTGCCCAGAGCTTCAGCCTTCCCTTCAGTCCAGTGCAGCAGATCTCACACCCTGTGCAGCGCTGAGGCTCTGCTCCTTCCATGCTCACGTGGCTCTGGTGTGAAGGGTTCATCCTCTGAATTGCTCCTGTACTTAAACTGGAAGATTTGGATCCTGAATATGAGCAACTGGAGTTTTCTTGAATATGCCAGAAGAACAAGGAAGGTTATGTTCAAAGGCTGTGGGTAGCTTTATAAAGATCCAGCTGGTTATGAGGATGGAGAGAAAAGCCTTTACCTCTGCATTTTCAGTTTGACCAGGGAGGTAAACCAGCACTTCAAGTAAATGTCATCACCTGCCTCAGTTTCCTTTAAAGACAAGGATGATACTTTGAGAGCACTGCCTGATGGAGTTGCCTACAACTGGCACTAGAATTGGTACAGTTCAGGCTCTTTTTCTCCTGGGAGTGAACAGTTTTTCTTGCAAGAGGACTCTAATGCTCTATGTTCGGTACTGTGCCTATTCTTGTCACTTAACAAGCTCATCTGAAGATTTATGTAAGCAAATGGCATCTGCTACATGTCAAGGAAAAACATGGGCCAACACTTTGATTTAAAGATGATGCCTTGTGCTGTGTAATGCTAAATAATGTCATGTGTCTGACATACCCATCAAAGCATGTGAGACACACCCCATAACATGTTTTAAATTAATTTATCCTTATGGGGAAAAAATTGTTTCCTTGCTTGTGAGGGTTTTTTATTATTCAGATGTTTCCTGGACCTTTTCTTTAACTGAAGTGAATGCTCACTGTCCTGCTCTTGGAGAGAAGGTACATCCAACTGCAGAGTCTTCCTGCCTGTCAGTACCATGCCAAGAGCTCAAAAGTCAGGATAAGGCAAAGATAGGAACAACTTCATGATTTCCATTTCACTTGGTTTTCAGGGAAGGTGAAGGAGCACAAGGAAACCTTGCAGAAGATGGGGTGGCTGTTGACTGCCAAATTCAGTCTGCTTCTGATGGCTCCTTAGAACACCCCCTCCTCAGCTGTTTGCTTACCCCTTCAAAGTGCTGCTGTAATGCACCGCAACACAGGTACCATTGTTCCTCTTATCTGTGGGATAAAACTGTTTGAAAACTTCAAAAAGAACACTGATTTTGAAAAAACAAAGCTAAAGCTCTCAGTCCCAGTGCACTTTGGGCAAAGAGACACAGGTACTTCCTCTGCCTGGGCTTTACAATGCATGCTTGTGATATATTGAATTATTCATGTAATTAACTCCACTCTAGGCTACCACAGGGTTAAAAATTACCCTATTACTTTGATCTTTAGACATTACTCTTTGTAATCAGGAGTACAAATGCACTTTCAGGAGCACAGAGGTAGTAAGATCCTCTGGAATACCCTGTGACCCGTGCAGGTGACTATGAACAGCCTGCTTGGCCAAGGCTGGGTTCTGTACATGGTTTAGAAATGAGTTATTTGTTAAAGAGAAACTGCCAGTAGTGTGGTGACTTCCTTGTCCCTACTAGGGAAATAATTCAAATATATATTTCACAAATTAGACTTAAATTACAGTTATGGCTGAAGAAGGAATTACAGGCCCAAGCAGAAAACTGAGGTTCCTATTCTGAAGCTTTGTTTTCAAATCCTCTCTATACCCACAGGCTCTGCGAGCTCCTGTCAGTCCTGGAGACCTAACTTTGCATGGAACTGAGGAACTCTGTCTATATCGTGGAGTTCTGTTATATTGGAAAACACTTTAAATACTTCTGTGTTTTGAACGTCAAGACACCACTATACTTCTGTCATTACTGAGTAATTGCTGATAACAAAGGAACATTCAGTGGACATTACAGATTTTATGGCACGCACCAAGCAGTACAGAATACCCATCCCATCGGGCCCATATTAATAGCGTGAATAATTACATGTTTCTGAGCTATAATAAAATCAGCAATGACATACCATGTGAAACACAGAAATATGACTCTGCCACTGATGAAGCAGGGAGAATTGCATCAAAAGTGTGGTGTAAACAAAATGGGGCTGCACCTTGGTGTGACATGACTCTAAATCTGAATGTCAAGAGATGGCTGAAGACTCAGATTCTTTCCCTAATTTTCCTCCTTTTGAGCTGCATCAGGGCATAAAGAGCTCTTGGAGGCCCTGAGACCTGAAAGTTGAAGACTCCCTTAATGCAGACCCTATGACAACTAAGAATAAAACTGTCAGATGTCTCCCTTCCAGAGGGAAAAAAGCTAGGAGTGATGATTTCAGAACCTGGGCATCGGCTGGAAGCACTGGCTGGATAGGCAGAAGGAACTCTTAGGGAAGGGGGGTTGGTGTGCACAGGAGAAGCTTTCTCCAGGCTGACTTTTCGGGAGTGACCATGGAGGGGAGATTTCAGTGATGGTTTAAAAGCACTGAAACCTTTCACCATGGACTGTGCAGTCTCTGCTTCATCTCTCAGACCAGTGGTCAGTTAGAATAATTTTCTTCAGTTCTTTGAGTAAAGAACAAAAACAGTTTACCCATTAATTTCCCCAATGAGCTATTTTTATTTCTGTGTAGGGTTATAAACCAGCCATTAACTTCCTCAATACCTTTGAAAAAAGGAACCATGTTATTCATTATTATAATTTCTCTAGTAGTCTCATGACTCGGGACAGAGTATCCCAGCGGTTCCTTGGCACCCAAGGCGCAGAGGGATTTGTGTCATTCTGCAGTCCCTAATCACTGCTCCCATCTGATAGCTCTGATATTTTACAGCTGAGGTGGCAGCTTGACTGAAATAATTCAGTTTTATTCAGCAAGGACCAAAGACTTACAAATGTTCCCTTGCCTCTTTGTACCACAAACGAGCTAACTGTAATGACCAGACTTAGTGTTTCCCACTGACAAGCCTAATCCTTACACATGCACTTTAGCTTGCCCATCGAGTCAATCCCCATGAAAACCCAAGTTATATTTTCCCATCAATATCAGTGACATGATCAAATCTTTTCTGGTACTTATCTTTGCAATCAGGTTGTCATTCCTGAAATATCTCTCATACTTTCCCACAACAAAGACAATCAACAAAGAAGCTGGAAAAAAGTCACTATTTGATGAGTACAGATTTGCCTGTATCTTTTAAAGTTAGCTTATCCACTAAAGCTGTAATTAATTCTTATACACGATTATGTTTTTCCTTCTGATCCCAGCTTAGAGCCAAATCTGTGCAATAGGACCAGCCACATGAAAAATCCCTCAGCTATTCAACTAAAAACATACTAAATCCACATTTTAAAAGATGAAATTCAGAAACATGTAATGACTACTGCGTGAACAACAGTCTAAGTACAGAAGTTCATTTCAACTCGAGCAGCTATAATTTACATGGCAAGTAACCTAATTACACTGTGCTTTTTAGTAATGTATTGTTCTATGACCTTTTTGATTGGACTAGGAAACATTAGCAGTCAGAATGTTAAATGCTTAATCACACTGGTGAGTGATAAGTGAGTCATTCTGAAAGATCATTAGAAATATCAGTGGAAAAACAGTAAAAAACTTGAACTCTGAAAACCTTCTGATTCACACAAAAAACTGCACAGCAAAATAGATCAGCTGTGAATACAGTAATTTGCTGCAAAGAACTTTTTTCTAAAATTCTAATTAAGTAAACATCTTAGGATTTGGTGACTGAACTCCGGTGTCTTTTAATTAATTCCAAGAGTGGGAAGAAAATTAAAATATAACTTTTGTTTTATACTTTGTACTAGAAGAAATATAAAATACTTAAACTGAAATACCTTCATACCAGGACTCTAAAGTGTTTCTTAAACAGAATGTGTTTTTAACAGGCACATTGAAGACCTAAAATCACATAAATGCAGAAACAGGCTGCAATGCTATGGCTGGGCTGAGGATTTTATTGGAGTACCTTTACCACAGTTTTAGGACTGTTTAAGGATAACATCTCTCAGCTACTGTTTTCTCATGTTCTACATCTAAGTTTATATTTCGCAAAATAAACATAAAATGTGAGTTTATCCTGTGAGGGGAATTATATGCAAGGAGCCTCACGGAGACTGGTGAAATCAAACCTCATTAGTATTTCCTGCCTTTGAACATAACTAATGACAGGGTTTCAAAGACTGACAGATCTCTGAATGAATGGCAACAATGGTCATTGTCATCTCGGGATTGTGCAGGAGCCATTTTGAACATTCTCCAAAGAGCGGGGAAGAAGTTTATACTTTTGCAGAGTGGACATGAAGACTGAGAGAAGCCTGTGTTAAGCCCTTGTCTCCAATTTTCTGCCCTGATTAATTACAAAGACTGCTAATTGTGTATTGATGTTAGTTAAAACCATTTGGCATTTGGTATCTGTCTAGTCATGTCAAAATAAAAAAAACTTTCTGTGTAAATGTTGGGTCAAGGAAAGTACCATAGTGTTTTTCCCTCATTCATTTTTGTTTATAAGTCCTTTAAACTACAAGTATTTGTATTCGTATCATATTGAATTGACTGTAATGGGTTAAGAAAACACAAATTAGAAAAAAAAAAGGCAATTATAAAAATACGGAGTGGAAGTGGTGATTTCTAAATGTCATTAATCTATGGTGATTCTGCCACAGTTTGTAAACAATGAAAGGATCTGATTTTCAGCAAGTTGGCTATTCATGTGGTGCACATCTCATTTCTGTTTACTGTTGCTACACATCAACACACAAGTGAGCAGCTGAATTTTGCCTTCCCTTCCCTGCCTGGCAATACTGACTTCCTTACCCAGAGCTTCCCAGCCACGGCACAGCCAGTGCCCCCTGCACTGACAGGACCCTCTCCGTGCCTAACAGCCCACTGAATTTCAACTTCCAACTCCCATTTGTATATGCTTTGCCTTTTCGTTCCTGCTGCTGCACAAACTGATTGATTGGATGATTGCTCCACAACGACTCGCACATCTGGGAGCCCAACATCTGGATATGTTCCCATTCAGTGCATGCTCCCAAGAGACATCTTACATTGTCAGTGGTGAACTGCATTTGCCTCCTTCTACCCTACGCCTTGAAACAGTCCAGAAGCTGCTGAGTCCCGGGGGTGGTACCTCAATAATTGCTTTGCCTCCAACCTTAGGGTTTAATTTAGTGTTAGTTCCACGAGTCTGAGTCAGCTCAATGAGCACTGAACTACTTTTACTGAAGCCACACGTTTCTTAACTACAAGATCTGGGGATCCACGGCAGATACTTGTGGTGGCAGAGCAACACATGGATTGGGCCCACTATATTCAGACCTGCTGCAAGCTACATGGGAACATCATGTGTAAGAACTGATTTCTTTACAGCTTAAAGGTCTTAAAGCCAATGTTTAATAGCCATTTTCCAATGGGACAGCAAAGCATAGCCTAGAACTAAGTGCCTTGCAAAATTAGTGCACCTAAGGCTGTACATGTGTTTGGTTTGTACAGTGCAGTCCAGCCTCCCAGGTGATGTGTTACTCCTGGTGGAACATGTTCAACTGCTGAGGGCTACAAGAAAAATTTGAAACAAAAGACTTCAGATAAATAATCAGGCTTGCTCTCAAATCAAAACTACCTTCTGTAGTTCTCAGCATCCCTCAGATCATCATCCCACAATTTTCCTGCTTCCCCAAAGTAGCTGAATTCTGAGAATGTCTTTTTCTTTTGAATAAAAATGTTCATTCAGAGGTAAAAGACTTCAGTACCCACTGTGCCATATATATTTGACCCTTTTAAAATGAGCTTGTGTTCTGACACTGCCCCAGGCCACTGGCACACATCCCTTCTGCTCCCTTTGCTCTGCCAGGCAGAATTGATCCTGTCACCTCCTGCCACAAGCAGCCATTGTGACTCCCTTCGGAGCCTCTGCCACTCCCCACACAAACAAATCTTGCTTTGAGCAGAATCAAGGTATCTTTTCAGGCCTCCAGCTGCAGATAGTTCCAGAAAGGGACATGTGGCCTGTGCTGCTCCATGAGGAATGGCAGTGTCTGGAAACTGAAATGCAAGGGAGGGTTGGCATTTACCAGCTGCAGTAACTGCCTCCTGTGTTAGAAGCTCTTGGATGGAATCCGAAAATGATAATTGGTGAAATAAAGACAGAGTCCAATCCAAACAGAGATCCGAGAAGGCACAGGGACAACACAATGTGCACACAGCAAGGAGAGAGATCTCAACACAGCTGCAGAAAGGTACCAGCAGCTCATGCTGACATCAGAATACTCATTATCTGAGAGCAGACCAAGAAAAGTGAGGCCCAAAACACTTGAATTTAGACAGCTGAGAGGACTCAGAAAAGGTGTTGAGCTATGTCTCAGATAAAATGTAAGTACAAAACTGTAATAGAGCAAAGGAAGTATAAAGCGAATTCTGCTCAGACAATTATTTATTGATATCGTGGCAAGGAGCCTGGGAGGGTTCAAATGTGTTGTCTCCCTATTGAACTGCAAGTCATCACAAAGCAATCTGGAGGAGCTACATTTCTCAGTCCTTCAGGAGCATCATGAAAGCCTTATCCATGAGATATAACTGCAGTGGACTGCTCAGCTGAAGCTCTTCATCTACAGTTTGTTGCCCTGAATCCGAGGATAATCACATAACAGCTTTCGGATAAATACCAACCTTACGTCAAGTAAATATTTTTTCCGTAGAAAAACTGACTGAAGACAAAAGATATCATTGTTTTAAAGTAAGCCAGGTAAATTGAATAAGAGGATTTGGATTATATTTCATGTCTCACCAAGGCACACATATTGAAATTCTGTTCCTTCAATTCCAAATATATGTCTGTTAGGATTAAGAGCAAGGATTACCATTTACTACAGCTGACTGGATCATGCTAACAAGGGATACAAAAAATTTGGAGTTCATCAACTTCTAAAGTAAAGTGAACAGAATATGTACATATTGACAAAAATTTTGAAAAACTGTAACTTCTTGTGATAGCTTCTTCTGGCCATTTTCTCTGTGTGTGATTGTATAAACATGACAACTCTGAAGGATTACTGAATCATAAAGGGATCTGATTTTCAAATTATCTCTACTGACCAATTTTTTTCTCCTGGATTCATCAGGGAGCAAATTAGATAAACAAATTCTTTACCTGGTCCCTTACTGTTTTTTAAAAATTCCTCATGGGGAGAAACGGTTTAGTTGGATGTGCCCAAAATCTGCCATGCCTCATAAGCACGTAAGGACAGAGCCAGACACTCAGATACCCACACTCCCTTTGGCATGCCCCAGCAGAAGAGCAAGGGCCAAAAGCACTGCAAGCCACCATTGTTCCCCCTTGGAACAGGTGGGACCCCCAAGGCGTTCCCAGAATTGTCACGGGGGGCCTGTGAGAGGCCCTGAATGATGGCTGTCAGACCCCAGGGCCACACCTGCCTCTCACGGCCGGCAGCACAGCCCTCCCTTCCCTGCTTGCCCACGGAATGGCATCAGGAATTCGCTGGCAGGGAAGCGCGGTTCAAGCGCTGCTGGAGCCAGCCCTTGGCCACGAGCCTCCTCCAGCACACCTGACAAGACCAGACTGGGAGGGAGCTGCTGCTGCTGGGGAGCGCTGCTGTGACACGGGGGGAAGTTTTTCTCTTTAACGAACACTGTGCAATGTTTTCCCACACAGCTTTTCTCATCGTATTCTCCAGAATATTTGAAAACAGTCCCAGCTAACTATAGCTTACAAGTTTTGCATGTGCGTTCCTCTTAGTCATTAATGGAAAGTCAAATAAAATTGGTTAAAACCACACTTCTGTGAAACTTTAAAACGACTTGAAATACAGATTTTTACTTTCTCCAATTGCACAAACTGACAACAATTAGCATGTATGTTGTCACAAATACTCAAAATCTACAGAAATATGTTTCCCCCTTTCTTTTATTAAATGCCACACTCACAATGAAATCCGTATGCTTTAAATTCTGCATAATCTTACATTTTCTGTCATTTCCAATACCATTTTCTGCAACTGTCTTAAGAGAAGTGCAGATGTTAAATACATAACTGTAGAATATAACCCTCTTTCCTGGGACCAGCCTCAATTTTTTTGCTCATGTGCAGAATACAATTCCATTTTTTAATATTTTTCAGACTAAAAGCGGTGAAACTTCTTCCCAAATAACACATGACCATCAGCATCTAAACACCACAAACAACAGCTGCAATAGTTGTATTTCACAGATAATTGCTAAGTGGTTGTTTCCAACAGATTTTTTTCCGCTCTGTTACTTTTACACAGATTTCAGCGTAAGCCCTTCCCAGGACACTCTTGTACTTAATCAGAGATGACTTCTCAATGCCTTCTGGGGGGCACTAACATCTACATATGTCACCAAGCCTCCCCAAGGGTGCTGCAGCTCCACAAGGACCTTCAGCATTCCTTTAACAGAAACTGAGCCAATTCCTGAACTCAGCAGTTGGGGTTTTGGTGGAAACAAAGAACTGGAGCAGACCTCCTACATCTTTGAGTCAGCTTCTCTGCTATTGTAAGCAACACATCCTACAGTTTTGGTCAGAAACTCGTCAGCTCCCAGTAAGAACAATGGTGCAGATCTCAACTGGCCCTAGTTCTGGGAGGAGCATCTCAAAGCAAACCCCAGTCGTGCCACCTCTGAGTCACTGTAATGGACTGTCTGTAACCGCTATTAATGTGTCCAAGGAACAACTGCACGTGGCACTCAGTGCTCTGGGCTGGTGACAAGGTGGGGATCAGGCACAGGTTAGACTCGAAGACCTTGGAGGTCTCTTCCAACCCAAAATGATTCTGTGATTCTGTGCTCTGCTTGAAAACCCTTCTCCCCACACAACTGCAGCTACCTTAGGACCCCAGCACTGGGGGAGAATCTGCAGCTTGCCCTTTATAAAAACTCTCTAACCAATTCCCCCTTCTGGCTTTGTCTGTAAAGAACTGAACTGTAAAGAACTGCAGCACAGAGATGTGGGGTTCGGAGGCACAGAGCACAGTAACAGGAATATCCTGCAGCAGCTTTACTGACAACTCTGGGAATGAGAAGCAATCAGGAGCCTGGCTGTGATTGCCTCATGGATTGCCATAACAATTCCATGGTTTATGGAATTGCTATGGCAGTGATCTACCTTAGGACCACAGATCACCTCCAGCACAGGCCTTCTGAACATCTTGCATTTGGAAAGCTTTGGGAAAACATGCTGAAGGCCGACACTGCTGCCCATCTCGACGGATTCCATGTCCAGCCTGAGCTGTCACTGTACCTGCTCACTTACAGTGCAGGGAGCTGAGGAACTCACCCTGGACTTCACAGCTTCTCTAAATGCCAGGGAAGGTAAGAACTGCCACAAAACTGTTCCCCCTTTCCCTGACACACAAAGGGTGTGTACAGTGGAGACCAACACATGACTTTTAACCTGGAGAAAGCAGGGAGGGAATCAAGACGTGGGAGTCAGCATTATTCACTGCTCCAGCCAAGGATGTTATAGTCCTGCAAACAGCTATTTCAGGATGATTGATAAAACACAATTGATCCAACTGTGTAGGATGGGGAAAATGCGCTAACATCAAACACATCAAAGACAGTGCATCAGCTATCCTCCCTGTGGCCACAGACCACGAGATGGCCATGAGACCTTCTCTCTCTGCATCCTACACATGTGGAAAGCCAGCCTGATAAAAAGAGAGGTCACACAGCCCTCTCCCACCTCCCACTTCCAGAAAACGACAAGACACACTTGGTCCACATTTGTGGAATTAAATAAAAATAGAGTGATAGTAAGTGTTGGTGAGCATGTCGGGCACCACCTAAGTTAAGAACACCATCTCATTTTTTTCCTTATATTCTCACAAGGTTTAGAGTCTTTTCCTCTTAAACATCTGGGGAGGCACTTTTTTCCCTGAATTCTACATAAATCTCATTACGTATAAAGTGATATTAAAAAGACACACCAAGAAAAAGCAATTTTACATCAAAATATGAACATGGAAGTATTTCTAGCTGAAGAAGCAGAAGTCAACCCAAATAATTCTTGATGCAAAACTGAGGAGTGTTTAGTTACTTTTGAGACAAATAGAAACAGAAAACTACTTAGTAGTGCCAGCAGAGTTTGTGCTTATTTTGGCATATTTTACCATCTCAGTCAACCAAACAGAACCAACCCATTTTCAACAGCAATGGCTTTTTATAATCTGTGCTGAGTCAGAGCTATTCAGAAGCTGAAACCAGCTTGTACAATACATGATATTGATTGTTTTCTTCTGTGTGATAAGATCTATTAGAAATACTAAATAAATGCACAAAAATCTGTCTACATTAAAATATTTTTTGAAAAATGCTTAGTACAAATATTTTAATGAAACAAAGCACTTTTCTATACCCATGGGAATTTATGGTAGAAAAATGTTTGATAGGATCTGATTCTTAAAAAGAAGATCAAGAATATGGCTTTCTACACTTTTTAAATTTGCAAAATAAACCACATTTCAGGAAACCTCAATTGAAAAAAAAAAAAATACAGCATTCCGTTAAATGCCAAGAAAATTGGCTTATGTTCAGTCCTATGATCAAATATACTTTAAACCATATAATCCAAAATTGAAACATCATCAGGAAAAATAAAAGCTAACCCACACTCCAGGTGAAAAGGTACCTACTCACATTTGGGGATGTCTACAAATAATTTGTGATTCATGAGAGCAGACACAGGATCTTGTGAAACTGTTTAGTGGACAGAGTCTGTTGGGTGAGTTGCACCCTTGCTGAACTGCTACACTCCCTATTTTCCTATTCTCTTGTCTGCTACATAAAATAGTGGAAGGGCTGTGCCTTCTCTGTGTTTGGAACTTGCCACACTTTGGCATAGCTGAGTACAGAAGGAGGCAAGTGAACTGGTGACACCGAGTTTGTGACTCACGCACTTCCCTTCCCTGCAGCAGGAACAGGCTTTTTTCCCATTCCCAGCTGACTCTTCACACAAAGCCTCCACAACAAGGTGGTTCTGCTTTGCTTCCTGCATTTACCTGCAACTGCACAAAGCTCAGTGTCTGGGAACTGAAACACAGCCAATCTGTTTGCAAATCCGGATTAAACCATGTGCAAGGTTATTAAACACAGAATAGAATGGTTCTTATTCAGCACCACGACTGTTAGAATTAAACAACTGATGTTCTTACCATTAGTTTCATTTAACCCATCACCCCTTGGCTCTTTTTATTGTGACAGAAATATTTAATCACTTTAAAACTGCATAATGTAAGGTACACGTAGAAGATCACAAAAGAGAACCTTTTAAGGTCCATTCAATACTATTTCTTTCCCAAATCTACCTTCTTTCTCTTGTCTTCATTCTGTGCAATTTGTCAACATTTTTCTTCTAATTAGTCACTATTTATAGACTTTGCAAGGACTTTGGCCCCAGAAATCCAGAATATCTGGAATTTATTAGATTAGGGAATTCCACTGGCTTTGATTTGATTTTTAATTTAAGGCAGTAAATCTAGTATTGCATTATTCTTCCATGTAGTATGACTTTGTGCCATCCAAAACATATGCTCATTTTGGGGAGACTTTTAAAAATGAATTTAGCCTTTAAAAATAACACTTTTCAAAAGAATGTCTGCTTATGAGACACATTTGAAAGCAATCATAGGTTAAACCACAACCAAACCAGTAGTGGATGGAAGCAGAAACATATTTTAAGTGCCCCATGGCAATCAACGACTTAACAGGCCTTCACAATTGCAAGCCAAAATAAATGCTTTGTGTTAATTCAGATAAAGGATAATTCACAGAAAACAAACAAGGATGATTGGTTGCATTTTGGCTTTAAGATATCCACATCATGAGGAGAAAAAGCCCGTGTTGACTACAGTTCAGCACATTTCCTACCACCAAAAAGCAGCCTTATCTTCCTGATATGCACTTCCTAGAGACACTCATCTTTCTTATTTTCCCCTATGGAAGTTTACAACAGTCTGGCTTTCCTGTATTCAGATAAATTAGTATGTCAAAAATACTGTTTGTTTAATTAGTTGGTAATGTTACATGTGCTCTTTATTGCAATACCACCGAGCTGGACTTGAAAAATTGGGCTGTGATGCAGCCAGTAGCTGACAACACATTCCTGCATCTCCATGATGTTACTGATGTCAGTGTAGGAGAGAAAAAGCAAATGTCTGTGTGCTCAGTAATTCATCGTGAAAGGCAAGCTTTTATTGGATTTTTTGATTTTCGCTTTGCTTCTGGAAAGTTAGTAAAAGTGACTCCCAGCAACAACTATTTTTGGAGGTAGTAAGTTCTGTAACTTTCAACCTTTATGTGGTTGTGTAGAACATGCCAATATCCAGGAAAATGAACCTGAAAATCCATTTACCAAGATGTGGAGATGGGGAGGAAAGAATTCACTGAGCTTGAATAATAAATACCAACAAGCATCTAAAACATCCTAAAATGTGCCTTAAGCAATACTTCCTTCACTTTCTGTGATTAGTGATAACATTATCTTTCTACATAGACCCACTCCAGGTCTAAGCCTGACAATCAGATATATCCAGCTGAGAGTTGTGGCTTTAGAGGGGTTTCTCCTCAATGCAGGTGTTTCCTGAGGTTCTAAAAGCCAGCAAAGAACTCCCAGGCTCTGCTTGCAGGATGTCCAACAAGACAAGCCATTTAAAGCAAAAGCTGTTTCTTTCCTCGTTGCCTTCTTTTGCCTGATTTCAAGGGAAATACATCAGCCAGGACAACAGAAGGAGTCAGAACAGAACCTGTTGCCAGAATATGTCAGTTTAGATCCCTCATCTGCCATATATGTTTTTGTGTGAACTCCAGCTAATCAGCTTCTTGTGCGTTTAACTAACAGGAATAACAGCATTACCCTGCCTCACAGGCCTATTTTTAAGAAAACAAAAACCAAGAATGTAAAGCTCACAGCTATTTGTGGTAATGGAAGCTAAATATACTTTAAAACAGATAAATTTGCTATGCCACATCTGGTTTATTCAGCCTGCATATTAATCAGGGCAAAGAGAAGGTCTTGTTCCTTTTGGTAAAGCGCAATGCAAACACAGTTGCTACATAAGTGTTAGCTATTAATAAGAGATACTCTTAGATTCAGGACTGAAATCTGATTTTCCTGGCAGAGAAGTGCAATTTCAAGGATATTGCATTCTTCTACTGCATTTCCAGAGTTAGCACACTAGGAAAGGAGATATCCCTTTGGGGAGGGGCAAGTCACAATGGGTTTGGTTCTTAAGGCAGTTTAAACGGCAACGTTAGCAAAATGCTGCAAATAAATGAGCTTGCTAAAAGCAGGAGATGGCTTGGACAGCCAGGTTTCTGCAAGGCCTGCTGGTTCCCCAGCCCAGGAAGGCAATTACACAGTCAGACCCTTCTGCAGTGCGCAATGGATAACGATATGCCCCAGTGGCCCTAACTCCTGCATTCAGCACTTCGGGGCATTCCTCATCCCCAAAATAGATCCTGCTGACCAGTCCTTGGCTGGAATAAAGCCAAGATCACCCCACGGATTCCAAAAGATTTAGTTCAGCTTTGGTAAACTGAATTTGGGTCTTATGATGCCTCAGGAACTTCACTGCACGTTCAGGAGTCCCACTTTTTAGAGAGCCAACCACTGCTTGTGCTTGCATTTTTACTCAGCATATTCTGGGGTTTAGAGTCCTTTTTCACATTGATTATGTTATGTGTTTTAGACCTAATACACTATTTTGTTTAAGCTCAATATAAGTTATGTAAGACTGTCTGACTCCAATAAACATCCCTCTTTTTGTTTGTTTTTTTTTTAAGGACACACACTCTTCCTCAATGGAAAGACTGGAGGGAAAAAAAAAAAAAAGTTATATTTTAAATTGAATGAGATCTAACATTCCCCACAAGACACAACTGTGGTATCTGGAGATATATAAAGACATCCTGGAAAATGCTGAATTCATAATTTTTTGTAAGATAAAAGTTGATGGTATAAATAAAAAAGTACTCTGTATCCCTTCCCCATCTGGTCCTACCATCCTGCTGAGGGGTACCACAAGGAATAAGGTATCTAGAGATTTGCTTCCAAAGCCTGCTGAGTGCACCATAAGTTAGCCACTTTCTGAGCTTTCTGTTTGAACATGCCTTGTCCACATGTGAAGAACAACGGAATGAAACCAAGGCAAATTAAAAACATAACCAAAGAAGCATCAAGTCATCTTTTGCTGTCACTATGTGCAGTGGCAAAGGAAGAAAACTGCTTTTATGACTCTGCATCTTTTTATTAAAGAGAAAGTGCAGATATGTTTAACGTCACCATCCTGTGAATCACGATTTCCTTTCCAGCAGCTTCAGACACATCTTTCTTCAGTGCAATCTGGGGGAGAACAGACAATTCCATAATTTTTTACCAGCAGAAAGTTGGCCTGATCATTAATCACAAGAAGTCTGAACAGAATTTTGTTAATCTTTCTTTCCTTCTTTCTCATACCTGCTTCCTACAAATCAAATAAGTCAAGCCACATTGGGAAGAACTTTAACATAACCTAATTCTGAATACTGAATATTGGTTCCCAGTGGCAACTTGCTCACAATGAATCGATTAAAATGAAAGAAAAATCTCACCAAGGCCTTGTTACAGAAAAATCAAGAAGATTGCAAAGTGTTTGTGAAGTTTCCATCCACAAAGAGACAGGCTTTGTCTGGAATATCATGCACCAGAAAACATTTCCTCAAGTCTCATAATATTAATTTGGAGGTTTTTTTCCTTCTCCTATAGATATTAGCTTATAAAATACAGCAGCACTGAAGCCAGATCACACAAAATGCAGTAACTGCTGATAACCTGTGAGCAAGTGGAGAAGGGGAGCCTGGATGTGGGCACCAAACAGGAGCCTGAAGAGGGTCTGCAACGAGCACAGCATCCTGTAATTGCAGCTCCCAGCCCTGGCTGACAAAAGCATGGAGCCCCAAGCACTCACATGCACTGCTCTGGAATTTACCTACAGCCTGGTAACTCAGCCTTAGCTCAACACCCTTCAAAACCACCCTTCTTTATACACTCCTATCTGAAGAGACAAAAAAGGAAAATGACACTGAAATTAGCAGGTGATATTTTAAAAAAAAAGAAAACCAAACTGCTTTTCTTTCCCTTGGAATCTCGAACATTGCTAAAACAAGAATGAGAGATTTTGGCACAGACTCTCCAACTCCCAGCCATGTAATTCCACCAAAATCTTTGCATATCACTCCTAAGGGATATTAGTTTCCAAGGTATACTATGGGGAATATGGCCTTTCACATTTCTTATTATTAGTGGGATTGTTCTTCATGACAATATTAAAATTGGCAGCAATTCTAAGATGAGTAGAGATGACCAAAACCTGTATTTTCCACCTTCATTCAAAATGTAAAGTGCATAGGGTACAAAATAACAGCATGGGATCCATCGCTCAATTACAGGGCTCCCATTAATTCAGGCAGATAATCTGAGATTTTCAGTTACTGTGGGAATTTTCAAAGTAATTAATGGGTTTTGGACAACATGACATCATTGCAATGACTGACATTTGGTTGAACTTAATATGTCACTTAGCATTCAGTGCTAAGCAACCAAGCTCTCGGCGTGGTGAATGTCTGAGACATGAGGTCAATGTCTGAAGTGTACATACAACACAATTACTCGGAACCACCGGCCTCTGGTGAAAGTACACTGGCTTCAGTTATTATTTCAGCAATCCTCCTCTTTCAGAAAACCTCAGCCTTTCAAATGGGCATTCATACAGCCAAGTGCGTCCTCCATAATTTATAGTTCTGCACTTGTTCTAAACATAAGCATCTCCCATTTATTATCCACGGTGGTGTTTGCTGCTTAAGTACAGCAGTTTGGCCTGCAAATAATAAAGACAAAACAAGATAAATTGCTTTAACCTGGCTTCCAGTTATTTCATATTTACTCTAACTAACCTTTGAGCTACCGATCAAGATGGATTTTCATGAGCAAAAGGCAGATCCAGAGCTGAGCTGATGTCAAAGTTCCACAATGAGGGACTGGGGACAGTGATTTAGTCTCATTTGGTGAAGAATAATTTAAAAGTCTCCCTAGTGGGATCATAATTCTGATTACAACACCAGAAAATCACTGCACTGAGAAGCAAGTCAGATGTACTTCGACTTAGTATTCCAGATGAAGAGCTAACTTTGATGAATTCTCATTAAGACATTTGTTCACTTTCAGTCAGTCTGTTCTCAGGCTTTCCTATATAGTGCTGCCTTACAAAAGACCCGTGAAATGTTACGGCTTTTCACCAAATAATTTTTTCCACTCACAGAATGTTGCTTCAGGAACTGGTCCCACCTTTTCCAGGAGTAATTTGGAAAGGGTCCCACCCTGACCAAATCTGACCTCTGACTGATTGCTTCAAAACCTACACGCCCCGAATGGGAATAACTGTCCAGGACATGTAATAATGATCTCACCTGACAGAAGGGGAATGATACAACTGAAGTAGCAGCCAGAGCAGTGGAAACCCAAAATGGATCACTTTCTTCCTTGCAGTGCTTCATTTCTTTGCCAAATACACTCAAACAGGAAGGATAATGTAACAGATGATGGCCTCAACTGCACAAGTTACAGACCAAAGCATGTGATTCATACACACTGCAACTAGTTAAGGAGAGACATATTAAGTAATTCTGGAAGGAAAGCAGCACTTGTCAGTATCATTTTAGTGTTAATATAAGAAACCCATAGCTCTGCTTAAAACAACTGCCCCATCATTTGTGTGATATACCTTTCAGGCAGTTAGATGCACTTTTTCAGCAACATGGCCAGAAAATGGTAGGTATTTTTAGCATTTGGTTACGATTAAATTACGCTCCAACTATCCCAACATATCAGTAAATGTCAACTCGATTCATATTTAGCCATCTGGCTTAGCTGTAGCTAATATAAATACACTTATATTTTAATCTCGTCAACGAATATTGCAGAACAAATATTATTGACCACTATTGGATCCCATTAACTCCAGTTTGATCACGGTGTTTTTACCTAAAACTGGGGTAAATGCTAACATTCCTACCCAGTTGCAACTACATGAACTTTGCACATAAAAATGTAAATATTAGTATCTGTGCATTCCTATGTTTTTTATCTTTACATGTGATCAAATCTGAGCTACAGCTAAACCACTTTAAGACATTAAGGAAACTTAAAAGCATGTAAAGTAGTGTCATTTTAGAAGACAAATTTATGCTCCAGTGAGCCTCAAGAACTTCAGTGAACCTTCAGGTTTTTAGGGATCTTTCATCATAACAAATGTTTATGTTAAGCATGTTACCTACTCAGAGTATAATTTTTCATTTTGTCAAAAATTCTGCCCTTGACCTCTGAATTGCAGACAAAATTCTTAAGCCTAACATGGATCTTCAAACCAATTCTACTGAAATTTATTTCCTTGACATCAATTCAGTGAAAACCATGGCTCTGCAAATCCACAGAAGAAATGCATGAGGAAATGCAAAGGGAAGAAATTCAGGACAACTCTCTTCAGAATCTGAAGTCAGCATATCTAGATTCAATTTTAAAACGTATTTGAAGGAAATATTAAAAAACCTCAAGATGGTATTTTCCATATTGCCAGTATAAGAGAACTCAGCATTCCACACACTCTACAGCTCCCATTTAGTGGAAGACCAATACTAATTAAGGTAAAAGTTGGATGTGTCCAAAAGATCAACTCTAATCATATGACTGTACCTATTTCTCACTTTTTTTCCCCACAGAGTAGATGTTTTTCACAGTTAAATGCTTGTTTCGAAACTATTTTAGGCAGTATCATAGCCCAGATAAAACTTGGAATAGTTGTAATACTTAGACAAAGCTAAAAGCAACAGTACAGAACACAATTTGGCTCTTTGTATCTTATTTCCACACTTCTAACTTCAGGCCTTGTCATTGTAAAGATCTCCCAAAGCATCTTCTTAAACAGCTGGGATCTGAACAAAATTCTTGCACTAATATAAAACACTATATTAGCCACTTGGGACTTTTTCAAAAGAATTTTGTATCCTAAAGCAACAAGGATTCAGATAAAGCAACTTTTTTCCTCTTACTGCTTGTTGCACTTAGAATGGAGATACTGGGATGATCCGTGGTGAGTAACTATGGATACACAAACAGAACCCACCAACATTTTGTGGATATTGAGTTTTCAATTTATCAACTTCAGTTCAATCCAAATTTCAGGCTCTTCTCCTCCAGCCCCTCCTTGGGAGCTGTTTTCACTGAGCTCAGTGGAATTCCACAGATAGGATATAACCCAAATGAGCATTCGGTTGTGCTCCAAAAAACGGGTAAAAAGAAGCCAAAAGTTGTCATCCTCTTGCTGAGAACAGCTCAGCTCTTAGCTGAAAGAAAAGGAGCCTTGTGGCTCCCAAAGCCATGGAGCAAGGAGGTACTTGAGTCCAGAACGACTGATTAATCTTTGCGTGTGTTTTTCCTGTTTGTTTTGTAACACGTCCACTTCTCAGCTTAAAACTGCTCTTTTAATGGATTAAGAATTGCATTTAATCAGCCAAGCCTCCCTGGATGGGCTGGAGTTACTGTTCACCTTGCTTTTAAACATGCCAGCCTTAAGCTGTTTCCAAAACACGTTTGATGTGGTTGGACTCTGTAGGTCAAACTGCTCTTGCCCTTGGGCACCCTGGGCACAACACAGCACAGCCCCAGAGTGAAAAAGGGACCGATGGCTCACTCAGAACCAGGTCTGGGCCCGGGACTTCTGGGGACTCTTTCAGGCTCACTCAGTAAGGGCCAGATGTTCCCACGACTTGTCCCACACAGCTCTGTGAACAATTTTGCTGCAATTACTGCAAATGCTGTCTGGTATACTGGGAGCTCATACAAACAGCCACACATCTGACAAGTCTTCACATAGTTAGCAGGGGCATTCCTGCTACTCTTTAAAACATCATTGTATTGAGTTTGCTCTCTTAGGCTTCCACACACTGCAAAATTCTGCCTGTTTTACAGTCCAGTATTCTGTGATTCATTCCCATTTACCTGCCACAATCTCAAATACGGGGATATCACATTTATCGAGAATCCCATAACCACAGAATCGCAGAATATTCTGAGTTGGAAGTGACTCACAAGGATCATCACGTCCAGCTCTTGAGTGAATGGCCCATGCAAGGACTGAATCTACAACCCTTGGCATTTTTAGCACAAAATGTTGAAACTCACAAAAGTTCTGTAGTTTTAGGACTCATTTTAACAAACTCAAATTTGCTACTATCATCTGCTCCATTTCTGGGGACATTTCTCTTAGAAACACTGGGGGAAAGAGTGTTCCACTTTCGCAGCTCCTAAAACTTTTGTTAATTTTGTTGGTAAATACTTAACCCCTCAGTTGAAAGCATGCTCAGCACACACACTGAAAACTGAGGTTATAAACCAGTTTTAATCAGCATGATATGAGCTACCTCCATCCCTGCACACTGTGATTAGGGAAGGTAATTAGTCTCTACACTGAGTGGTCAGTGTGAGCTGAGCCTGTCGGGTAATACAGGTTTGGCTGTCCCTTTCTTCCTAATGACTGCAAGCTTATAATCTTGGGCTACGCTGTTTGCTTCTCAAAAAACCTCAAATCAGAAAACTGTTGTTAAATTTGACTTCTAAACAAGGTATCGATCATCTCTTCAACAGTTCTTGGACTGTAATTTTTTTCCATTTCCACCCAGAAAACTCAAAGGTCTGATTTCAAGGTCCTGATGAACCCTGGATTCTTTTCAGCCGAGAAATGAAAACTGAAAAGCTTGCCCCGTCTTCCTTGATTTTGTTATTTTTCCCTGCAGTATATACACACATCCAAGGCTGTTTGAGTCTCCCAGTGCAGCTTGGCAGGTTCACCCCTCACTGCGCATTGCTCCACGTCCCACGGGCAGCCGGGAGCCGCGCCCATCCCGGTCCTTGGCCGGGTTTAACAGCCCGGGATGCGGCGGGAGGCGCGCCCGTCCCNCCCGGGATGCGGCGGGAGCCGCGCCCGTCCCGGTCCTGGGCCGGGTTTACCCGCCCGGGAGGCGGCGGGAGCCGCGCCCGTGCCGGTCCTGGGCCGGGTTTAACCGCCCGGTCCCGGTCCTGGGCCGGGTTTAACCGCCCGGTCCCGGTCCTGGGCCGGGTTTAACCGCCCGGGATGCGGCGGGAGCCGCGCGCTTTGCCTGGGCCAAGGGGGCCCCCTGGTGGCCAGGGGGAGAACGGCCCCGCGGCTGCGGACACGGACACGGCCGGCAAAGGGAAAAGGGAAAAGGGAAAAGGGAAAAAGGGAAAAAAGGAAAAAAGGAAAAGGGGAAAGGAAAGTTCCAAGGCGGCGGTCACGGGTCCAAACCCCCTCCCGGCCCCTCACACGCGTGTCCAGCCCTGGGCACCCAGTGTGGCCACGGAGCCGCACACTCACTCTGCCACCTGACAGTCCTGCTGGGATAATAACACAATCCAGGCTCTATTCCCACATCTTCTACTGCTAATAGATAATTCTCTAACAGATTTATAAGCAAAATAAATTCTCGTTGGCTTATTGTAATATAATTTGGAAACTCAAAGCATTGCCTCTCCGTCTGTCCTGGCTGGCAAAGCTCGCTGGGAGCTCGGGAGACTCCTAAAATTACACTAACCAGAAAGTCAGCCACGGATTTAAAATACCACTTGTGAAAATATGCCTGGGTTTGGGATCACCATCCAGTAGCTATTGAGCATAGCTGTGGCTGTGGCTGTCTATGACGAGCAGAGTGAAAAGGAATAAGCACAGGAGGACTGAAAATGCGTTATTCTTGCTGCAATGTATCCATATCTTCCTGTTTGATGTAATGGCCATTTCAAGAGCTTAGAAGGAAGACAACAGGGAAATTTAAAACTATCAAGTCCAACCATTATCCTCAGAATGCCCAAACAAATTAAACTAGTTAGAAAACAAAGCCTGAACAAAACTGCTCAGAACAGTAACAGCAACCAGAGATCCATCATAGACTTGTAAGAGGTATAAAACACAAGGGTCAGAAGAAGCTCATTCACATGCTGCACCCATTTTTGAGAAGCTCAACAGCTTTATTCTCAAAGAGCAGCCACGAACACCCTTTGTCTTTTCAAGGGGTTCCACTATAGATTTTACAGTTGCCAGTAGCAAGAGCAGCAAAGAAAGAACCAGAGCAATATGTATACTTTGTTTGCCTTTTGGATTCGATGGCATGTAACATTTTTGACTTGCTGTATTATATCATAATTTTCCTCTTGACTTCAGCTGTCAGCATGTCATGTTCTGATCCCCTTTCAAGCTTTCATGACAAAAGCCCCCCAGAGATTAATTCTTTTCATTCATCGGGTTCTACTTTAAAGTCTTCCGTGCCTCGAGGGAAGGAGAGCAAACACTAGAGGGTCAGTAGGGGGTTAAACATTCTTTAACCATATGAAACAAATGTGCAGGCCTACTGGTTGTCATAGGCTGGTAGTGGGGAAAATTGATTAGCAAATGAAAGAGACAAAATAGCTAACTAATTCTGCACATTTATCTGTGGAAGTTAACACTTGGAGCTACACGCTTTCTCATAAAACACTCCTACAAGCTTTTCTGGCTTTAACTGCTTTCATACGCTTTCCACCAGTGCTTTGATTTTCAGCTAAGTGATTTCCACTTAAGTGAAAAATCTATCCATATGTAGAAGCAGCAGGTGTTTGTTACTATTTTCCATGCCTTGACCTGCTGGATAGTTTTCTTTTGGCTTACCCAGTATAAATGCCTTAGAAGTCTAACACTCCCCGCAGTGATTTGTACATGGAAGAAAAAAAGGAAGCAGGATCCAGGAGTTCTTATGGTTAAAACGTTAAGTTTTATGAAACAGACAATATTCTAACAGCCTAAGTCCTACCTTAAACTTCTCTGAAGGTTTGACTTAGTGTGTGAAAGATTCCACACAGTTTCTTTGGGGAATGTAAACAAGCTACTGTAGCTTGGAGCAAGAAAACTCAAGGGAATATCCTTTACTGGCATTGCATTAAGAGCATTTTCCTTTCCAGATGACTGCAAATGATAACAGTCTGTATTTGGTTTGAACTCTTGTACCAACTGAAAGGGTTTTTTCAACTTAGCAGGATTTAATTTATCTCTAAGAACTGGTACCATTAGGGAGTTCAGCTTCATGTTGGTTTCCGCTTGATTTGCACTGGACTCGGGTTTAGATAAGATCATTGCTCTGATCTAAAGAATACTTGACTCTCCAAACTCTGTCTTGAAACATATGATCTGAGAGATACGTTCAGTGCACGACAACTGAACGTCCATTTCAAGATGAAATCTACTGAAAATGCATGGATATTGTACATAAATTAAGTTCAAAGTAAAACAAAAGAATGAAGGTGAAAAAAAAAAACAAAACCACAGAAGGCAGCAAACTGAAAATACAGATAATCCAAGCTGCATGCATCATCCAACTTTTTCCCCACAGTACCTACCCAAACAGTAGCTCAGTATAAATTCAGTTACATGCTTTTTAGGCTTCTTACTATGTTCTGCTAAAAACATACAAAACTGGTTTTGACCCTTTTCATGGTCATCTGGCATTTTCTAAGTGATCCTGGAGTGTAAACTCTTGGGAAAGCCAGTATCATTTTAGTTCCCAGTTCACCTAAGGAGAGATAATTAAGGAATTTAAGTACCTAAAATTGTAGTTACGTAGGCAGTAAGATTCTCAAAATTGCCCAGGTTCCTAATTTTCGCTAAAAATTTGGTGTCTTAGGTGTTTTTGAAAATCCTGGTAAATCTGTAACATCAATTTTAGGTGACTTTAAAAGCAGGGCCTTCAAAGCTGTGCTTACTCTCCCAGAGATATAATCCATGAACTTCACTCTATCGGGGCCGATCTGCTCTGCTGTGAGCTGCTGCTGGCTGAATTTGTCCCCAGCTACTTTTACAAAAGCATTCATCCGTTACCACCATTTTCCTTTTGATGTATATTTTAAGTGAGCCACTTCTGGTGGTTTGTGCAAACTTGCAAAACAAGAAATTCTTGAAGCAATCTGTGTAAACATTTCATATGTGCATAACCGGAAAGGCAAATGATTACAAGAAATGCTGCCCTAGCTATCTGTATGGCAATGTGGATTTTTTTTAAATAAAAAGAACTGGTGATAATGACAATCCATTACTTTTTTTCCCTAAGCACGCAGCTGACCTCAGAAATATTAGAGTAAGAATACAAGCACGTATACAAGCATAACTTAGTAGGGCAATAAATGAGATGGAACAGTTAGAGGCTAAGCTCTGGTCTTCATGGCAGACCAGCCCCACAGAACAATCTGTCTGACCTTAGGCATTCGTGCTGCTGCCCTTCCTGACAGCACATCAGACATAAGAAAGAAGTGGCTTCCAGCCTTCTGACAGCGCCTCCCAGCTCCTTCCCTGTTTGTTACTCAGCTGCAGCAACCCTGCTATGCAATGAACATCAGCTCAAGCCACGGGCACAGGTACAGGATGAGATGAGACACAGTCAGGGGCACGGTGTGACGGAGTCTCTGGCTCACATGGGACATGCACATCCCGCCATGCAGGGGAATGGCTGCTGGGTCATTGCCCTGGGCGTTTCTATGTTGTCTATGTTGATACTCTGTGCACTGTATTTTCAAATAAGAATTACAGCTCTGGTGACTGACATCGGTAAAATGTGTTTTGCTGCTGCAGGCTTCAGCTGAGCCTGATGCCCAGCAGTGAAGTGCTTCTGACTTGCCTCATCTGATTATGCAGCACGAACACAGTCTGTGATTCTATGAAAGCAAAGCACTTTATTCAACATGTCCTCATCATTATTATATGTATCCTTGTTCTGCTTTATACTCTGGTATCTTACCTTCCCCTTTTCCTGCTGGTTCGGTAATCACAAACAAGTACCACCCATGAAGATGGAAGTTTTACCTTGCGATGCTGCTGGAATTGCCTCACGTTTCAAACTTGAGAAAATAAATACCTTTAACCTTACAGTGTGTGTGACATTCCTTCTAATTATCTGAAAACGCCACAAAAATTCTGTTTATTTGTTTCAAGAGTATTCCAGTTGAAAACTTGTACTGCACCACCAAGCACAGGGAATTAGAGTTAACCAGGGCTATGCACAGCTCAGCCATTGTGTGAATTTATATGTTCTGAAGTCATCGAAAAGTCCTCACTGTATTTGAATGCACACTTAATTGCAAACAAATGAGTAGTTTTATGGATGCCAAAGCCTAAATGTGTGCTGCACTGAGGCTTCCTTTGTCAGGTGAATCCTGATTTTATTGGCAGAGAAGGAAGCGAGTGTATAACTAAAATTACCTTGCACATCAGAAGAAATAATCACGACATTTTAATGTGAGTGCACAACAGCAGCAGGATGATTTTCTAATTACTACCTTATAGAAACTCATATACCACTAAGAGCTAAATATAAATAAACAAAACACTCATTTAGTTGTCAGTACAGAACACAGAGACGTGTGGAAATGCAACAGGCACTCAAGTATGATGTTCTCCTTCAATTAGAAGCTCACCAAAAATGGGCCCAAGTAACTTTTTCTATCCTTAGAAAATCCTTAAAATTCCAAGAAAGTTCAACTTGGCTAAATCTAATCTTTATCTGTGAGGAAGTCTGTTCTGCCTGTGTATATCCATGTAACTCAGAACCTTCTGTGCTCTCATGCACTTCAAACCTTAGAGGCTGTCTGTCACTTAATTTTGTTATTTATAAGGATTCCTGGACAGGAAAAAAAGATGGAGGTTCATTCCTTGGTTTGGAATAAATGATGAGCTAACCATTGTCAAAACCCTCCTGGTTCCTTCTGGGCAGAAAGGTTTGCAAGTGGATGTTTTAGTGTATTTTTAGATTCTGTTTGAACAGCTGACAAAGACAAAATAATTGAGCACAGATGCAAAGTTAAAGAGAGGCAGAACTGAAGGAATCAGTGAATGTCTGGAAAATGTCTAATGGGGATTGGAGGAGGATGGGCAGAATAGACAGAGTTTGATTCCTGGGACTGAATTTCACATGTATTTGATTGTTACATGACTCAACCTCAGACTAGTTTTATTTCCACTTAACATCATGTGGAGCGCTGGAACTGTGATCTTTGGTTCTGACTGAATAATCCTGAATGTTAAAAGGTTCGAATTCAAAGCCTTGAATCAATGCTTTAAGAAAACCAGAGATTTTACATATGCGGACACAAGACATGTAAAGGCATTTTTTTGAATTTAAGAGCAAGTCAGGCCAAGTGGCACAATATATATCAAGTGACCTCTCTTGTTATACAGTGCCCATGTAGAAGACACATTCGAGACAGATGGAGTTCATTTACACGAGATGTTCAAATGAAATTACTGTGGTTACTTTCAGTCTTGGGAAATTCCTCTTCTGCTGTAAGCATTCATAGAGGAATATTCATACAGAGATCTTCAGTTTTAATATACTTTCTGGCAGATCATAAATGAAATACATACTGCCTAAACATGTATAGGTTTCTAATAGCAAAGAGCCTATACAGATTGCCTACAGCTGTCCTAACCACATGAAACAATTGAACAAGCTCCAGTAATCTTATTTTGCTGTAAATTCATTCATCAAATGTTAGATGTTAGGCCACAGATAAATAATGAACAGTTTGGCTGCGTAGCATTGTGTGTTGGTACAAGTTTTACCCTCTACAGCAATAAAACCCTGCCCATAGGACGTATACAAGGAAATATCAGACTTGTTTTCATGTGCTGCTATTGAATTTCACAAATGAAGATCATGTTAGGAACAGATTGCTGAAGGAAATGCCTTTATTGTGGATTGATTTTCCACTCTTTGTTCAACCAAATGACAAGACCCATCAATGCCCATCAGAGCAGATATTCGCAAGTATATTGTCTATGCACGGGAATTGACATTATCATAATTAGCTGATAAGTTAACAGCTTGTTTTGTTTGGGACTGAATCTGTGTAAATTTAATCTATGCAAGAATTTTAACTGACTTTGTACAGAACTCTCTCAATTGTGTCAATTAGAGAAGCGATTACTGCGTCTGGGACTTGAAAACATTTCCAGCAATTCAACATTTTCAGAGTCTCCAGTCAAAACCAAGAACAAACTGAAAGCCAAATTTATTCTGATGTAATTCAAATGGAGGATAAATCTGCTCTCAGGATTCCAGTTCACGCTTTGTGCAAGTCTGGAAATGTCCCAACTTCTTTTTGCTTATATTTGCTTATGATGTGGAACAGGATAATGGGTGGCTGTGGCTGTCACCTCTTTCACAAAGTCTTGGGAGCCATTCTTAATATCTGCCAAACATGTCACTGTCTTCCAGTTAGAGGTGGAATGAAATTCCATATTATTCTTGATTACTTTTCATACCAACTTTCACACAGAATACATAAGGCACAGAATGCACTGGTTTACCCAGAGTCTGATTTACCATTTTTTCAGCAGATAAATTCTGTGGTTGTCAGGTTTCACACTAATTTAACAGTCACACCAGTGAGAAATGGTTATACCAGAATGGGTTCCACCTGTATTAAATTGTTAAAATGGACTGGTGAAGTCACAGAAACACTGATGTGGTAATTATGAACAACTCATAACAGCACCTACCTATGCAGCCCTTTCTATTTTTATGGTTGTTTTACAAATTTTAAATTAAAACTCAAGGAGCAATCTTTCTTTATGTGATTTTGAGCCTGCTATTATGTGCATACCTATCTGCTGAATTGTTAAAAACACAAACATCTTTCTGCAAGGTGAATCAAACACCTTATAATGAAGGGATTGAAGGCCAGTTTCTTTTACTGATATCCAAAATTCATTTAAACAGCACTTCACCTACGAATCTGAGTAATTCTGACTAAATTGCAGATAGTCTTGAACTTTTTTGATTAGACAGATGCAACTTCTGCTGTTATCAACACAATTTCTAGGATTTTTGATCAAACTGAGGTGGCAAAGAAAAAGGAAACTCTTCAGATACGGCAAAATTAAAGATTTATTATACCAACTAAATATCCCTGTATCCCTAACAGCAAGTCACCTACACTGTGCCCACCAATGTCCCACAAGAGAACCGCAGTGGTTGGGGCAGTACCAACCAAATACAGATTTTGAGAAGTAAATAAAAAATCTGACAAGTGCTTTGAAGTCTGGGAATTAAAAGCAGAGAAGGAAGGCAAATATATATGGGCTTTGTAATGCTTTGGCCCTCAAAGACTCTGAAAATCTGGAATACATCTTAGCATCACATGTCATATCTAGAAAAGGTGTAGGATGGCCAGGATTTACATTTGCCTGAGGCAGGAAAATTACTGAAGTGGTTATATTCCAAATATAATCATAACAGGGTACCTGGAGATTTAAATTCTTTATTATTCAATCAATATTTATGAATGTGAAAACTGGGTAAGATCATATTCTTAATTTTCATGCACAGCAAACTGAGAAAGGCACAACTGCTGGGATAACAGCTTCTAAGCACTAAAGGTCACAATTCAGGGGGTTGGTCTATTTTTTTTTTCAGCTCTGACAAATAGAAGTTAGAAGGGTTGGGTTATTTGCTTGAGTTTTGTTTGTTTGTTTGTTTTCTATTTTACCATCATTTGGTTGCAGTTACAGTGGTGAAAAAAATGCTGTTTTTTCAGTGTAAGTCTGTTGCAGCATGTACACATATATATATACACCACTGAAATACCACTATTGTGTTGTGCACTGGTGATTGCAGGAGCTTGGGATATGCCTCTGATCATCAGCTGAGTCTTACAAACACACGATGTGTACTCCTGGTCAGCCCCATGGCAAAGCAAAATTTGATAGCTTAAATCACTTACAAACTCATTGAATTTGGTAACTCGACTGATCATGAACATCCTTACACAGTCGAGGTCTCAGTTTCAAGAATGTCCTGCAGTTACAATTGTCAGCAGTTTCAACAGCCACTTGAGGACCAAGGGGAAACCAAATTTGATTTTCAAACGCAGGTAAGCAGAGAGCATGTGTAATTAAAATCAGGCATAAGCACGCTCAAAAAAATATAACCATCCCCATGTTCCCATGTCTGTAGCTGCCCCTATATGGACACAGGCTCTTAATCTAAATGAAAAATGTTAGTTCCATCTAGCTGGACAAATACACAGTGAGTGTGTTGGGGCAGAGTAAAAGCAGAACTGAGTACCAGCACAAACCAGTAGCACTTTTCAGTGAGAAGCTGTCTCAGTGCTGGACACGTATGAAATGCACGACTGTTGCAGGCACTGTACAGACAATTATAGAAAGCCTGAGTAGCAACAGAGAACTGAGCTAAAATTAATTTCAGATAAGCTCCTGCTTCAGTTACTGGGCAAAGGAAGAATTAATGTACTCTGTCCTGAACTCCCTGCCCAGGTAAGCAGTCTGGGTGATGTAAACAGTCCTACTGAATCCTCCAATAGCAAACCAAGTAATTTCTTTCCCACTTCACTGGTTCAGTATTGCCAAACAGGCCTACAGCTACTGCACCTTTGTTAATATAGGTGAGATTTGTTTCCTCAGAGGGCTTAAATTTGCCTTCTATCTCAGCTTGCTTGCCCACCTACGCTGTGCTGACCTGTGCCCTTCATCCTGCCTCTTTCATTTATGTGTTACTCTACCTCAAGGAAACTAGAAGGATCTCAAGGAAATCAGAAGGATCTCAAGAAAATCAGAAGTATAAAGGCAATTGTTTTATTCTGCAAAGTTAGAACTAGGCTTTGACACAAGGAATACTAACCAACTGGAGGAGCAGATCCATAGTGATCAATTTGCTTGTAAAGCAACATTGCTTAACAAGAGAATGATCCTGTTCCTCTCCTCTCCTCTCCTCTCCTCTCCTCTCTCTAATACTCTCTGAAAGCAAGTCCCAGCTGTCTGCACAGAACCCCAGAATGGCTGGGTGGAACCCCAGAATGGAAGGGACCTCTGGGAATCATCTCATTCCACCACAGAACTGCTGCTCACTGTTCTTTCTCATCACATCACCCACAGGCAATGCACACCCACAATACAGCAATTTGTTTCAGTAGTTCGTGTCTTTTTCAAAGGCTGTGTAGTTTGATAAAGTAAGAACGTAAATGAAAAATACATTATTTACTGTTGGGAGGGTATTAAGGTGTCAGGAAAAAACTGCATAACTCACAAAATATCACTGATTTCATTTTAAACTTGTTCATTAAAAAATTTTCCCCCTTTGAAACTGTTTTTCAGTCAACTGTAGTGAACACAGAAATCTAAGTGGACAGGAAATTGTGAAGTCCTGACTCATTGCCCTTTGAGGAAAGTGGGAACTAGGCCCTACAACACTAAGGAAATAAAGTCCAAAATGTGTATCCCTGGACCTCCTCTCTGAAATCCAGAGGATGCATTCCAGCAAAGAGAAACTCCTCATTCCTAAAGCACACTTTGCCTCTACATTGTTCTTCCTAAGAGCAAAGCAAGAAGTGCAGCACACGACTCCATCCTGTGCCTCCCTCCTGCCCTGCAGAGCACACTGGAAGGGAAAGCCAGAGTGCACTGCAGGCTGCAAGTGCCCCCTTCTTCCTCTGCTCTAGAGGCTCCCACAGTCTTCTACAGGGAGAGGAACCCAGAAGAGACAGAGCAACTGCAGAAGACAATTAAGGAAGACTAATGGAATGGAGTGGTAGATTAACATTATTAATTTTTTTTTTTAAACCTTATAAAAAATAACCTATTAGTTCTGAATGAGGTCAAATCTGGTTTGGGATGGAATACATGTGACTGGCTTTCCTTTGTTTTCTGAGTGCAATAATTGTTAAAAGAGCTGAAATATTTTTTCATAGAATGATTATGAGTTTTAAGAGGTGACATTTGAAGAAGGATATAAATTATAGAGCAAACATCTAAACGTTTTCATAATGTTGAAATGGTTATTGTAAAAAATGTATTTGATATAATAAGAAGCATATGTTTCATTAGGCTGAATCCACAGAAAATGTTCTCTACAGAAAACAACTGCATAATCTTTCACATTGAATGTACACTATTCACCTCCCAAAACATGTGCACTGTCGTCTTTTTCACACAGCAAACACTCTGCTGTTGTAAGGAAAAGGAACTTGGAGTCACAATTTTCTTAAAAGCTTCTGACTAAGAAAGGGAATCTGCTGTCTGTAATTTGCAAAGACATGAAATGTGGTGAAATAAAACTGTAGGCAAATATAGGTTACAACATATACATTTTGCATACTTGAAGCTCACTTAAGCCACTGGATTCCTCTCCAGTCTCTGGAATCCAGAACTCCCCAACAGCCCCAACTGGAAGCCTCGTCATTAAATTCACTGGACTTTGCGTAAGCAGCAGCTCAAGTCAAGTAACACAGGCTTGAACTCACAGGGCAATAAACGTGGAAGGAGGTTTTTTCCACAGCTCTCACACCAATCTGTCCCATTAGTGGGGATGATTTAGAGCCAAGTGTTGCTTGCTCAGCCACGTAACGCTCTCCTTGACGTCACTGTATCAGATAACGGGGCCTGACCTTTAAAGATAATTTAATGAGAACAATGATGAAAGAGGTTTTAATGACTTCATGGTATATACTCTTCAAGTTACAAACAAAGCATTTTAATAGCTTTTTGAAATATGCTGTCTCTAAAAATCACCATCCACAGAGACAGAAGTACGCTGCAGCCATCATGGTTTGCTGTGCTTTATTAGCATATAGGTTGGACGTGTACCAAAACCTTCAAACAAAACCTATTCATCTTTATTTTTAAATTATACATCTCTGCAAACATGAACATTCATATAGGAAATGTATTTTCCCCTCGTGTAAAGGGAAAATAAGTGTCTACTATGCCTAGTAAAACAAAATCACAAAACCTACAGAATTACACACCCATTTTAACTGTCCAAATGATCAGTGCTAATGCAGCTATGGAGGTAAGTGTCACAGCTGATAAACTGACAGCAAGGACAGACAGTGTGGAACCTTTCAGGTTTTAGAAAATGAAGAGAAATCAGCACAGAAATGGCAAACGTGTCAGCTGACAAAGGCTAGTCACAGTTTGAACAACTGAAATTTCAGCAGAGGTGCCTCATGCTCAAACAGTCATTCATGTCAAAAACATACTGAGAAATGAGGCCTTCTTGAAAATCAGTACAGGACCATTTAGGGCCCTCACAAGGTGTCAAAAATATATCAAAAGCATGTACATTTATGCAAGCAGGGAGAAATGGGGCTGCTGGCAAGGGTGGAGACCAAGAGTGCTCAGGAACACAGGAAGAGACACAGGCTAAAGGCTGGGATTGTCTCAACCTTTCTGTGCCTAAAAGTTAAATAGTAAAGTGGGAACCTGCATCCTTTTAAAACCATGCAGTCCCTCCTGTCTCTTGCCGGTGCCTATTTTTAGAGTAATAGAAACATGAAGGTTGGAAAAGACTTCCAAGAACACCAGCATCTGACTCAATGCCCACTAAGTCAACACCACCTTGTCCACTAAACCATGTGAAGAACAATAGTACAGAACTAAGTTACTGTGTCTAGTTAAGACTTAGCTGATAACCTTTCAGAAGCTTGCACAAAGGCATTTGAAATCAATCCTTCCCCAGTGAACTTTCTGGCATTTAAATCTGTTGAGATATATCCAGTCCAAGGTAGTGCACTTCCAAAAACATCCAATTACCTTAAGATCACTAAGAAAAAGAAAGGAAGATAAGTGCTTGACACAACAGAAAAATTATGCTCTGGCTTTTTCTACATCTTTAAGTCCTAAAGGACCATAAAAAACAGAATAAAAAGTCCTGGCTGAAGTCATATTGACAGTGGGGGTTGAGCTGAAACAAGCGCATAAACCTTGGTTTCCCAGCTCAGTATCCCGTCTATCTAACTGCATATCCTTCCAATTCATCCCTCAGGACAAATGGAGACCTGAACTGAAGCAAGGATTACTGACTGTTGTATTGTGCTCTATTTGTGCTGTCCTTTGTAAGATGTATCCCCATTCTACAGTAGGTTGTTCAATATTCCATAGAATAAAAAAAAACAAAAACAAAAACAAAACTTCATTACTATGCATTTGTGTTCATTACTGAGGAAAAACCAACACTGGAGACGTGCAGAAAGTACAACTGTAGCTCACCCTGACATTTGCTATCTTGTGCCTGGGAAAACACTTCTTATGAAATTTGGTCTTTTAAAAGTCCCACTAAGAGTTTGTACTCAAAATTAATGCAGTAAGAAAAGCTGATTGTCCAAACTGACAGCAGTGAACAATCACTGCTCTTCTTCTTTGATAGGAGCGAGCAGAATTACAAATCTCAGCTTCAGTCTAGGAAAACTCTGCTTCTGCTCCAGTTCTTTGGCATTGCTGAGCCAGTAAGAGCTGCACAAAAATGACCAATTCAAGTCCCTACAGAGGCTGCTGCTGCCCACCAGAAGGGCTGGAGGTCTGCAGCACTGCTGGTCAGAACATCACACTAACTTTAAGTTTTATCAAGTGACAGAATCACATCTATCATAAACTATTAAAAAATGAGAAGGTCCCAAACATAAAAATGCCAAAATGCCAAGGTGGAATGCAGAAGATAATGTCTTAAAAGAAAAATACTTATATCCCACAGTGAAACAGTTTCAGTGAAACAGTCTGAAAAGCAGAAGTCAGTTAATCATCCAACCTGTGCACATACAACAACTCAGACTAGAATGAAATGGCTCAGTGCCAGTCAGCCTGGAAATAAAACTATTTCAATCATCACAGCTCTGCAGTGCTTAGGGACTAAGCAAGCACAGATAATTCTGCTTCCACTGAAGCCAAATGGAAGATTTTGCAGGTATGTAGCACAGGTAGCAAGCCTGCAGTGTTTTGCAGTCTGAGTCTGAGTTATTTATGCAAATAAAAGAGAGATAAGAGATTAAAGACCTCAGGTTCTGAGGTTTCAACAAAATAAATAAATATTGGATCTACATAAGTATATCCTTTGATTTCTTATTACTCCCTCTCTCACCTTACCCAAATGGTCTCATCTCAGGTCCACATTCACTTTCCCTTCCCTCTCTTGCCAGAGATATTTTATCCTAATTCCCAAGACAGGTTTCCTGACCCAACCCTTTTCTGCCCCCTTGATACTCTAATCATTCCTCCAGAGAGCAAGTTCAGAACGCTCAGTGTTCTAGCCACCACCCTTCCCACCTCTGTGATCCTCAGCAAGACACAGAAGTGTGGTATTTCACTGGGGTATAATCTCACTGAGCTCCAGAGGAAGAAGTAACAATGCAGCCTGTGTGTCCACCGGTACAGAGGGAGGATGCAAAATGCTTATGAATGTCTGAGGCCATGCCCATGCCGTTAGACAGCCTGAGAAGTGCTCTGCACATCACCAAGTATCTGTATTTTAGCTCCTCTGTTATCAGGCAGACACTTTCCTCCAACTATTTGGCTTTCTTTGCATCCGAATAATAAAATCATACTGTTCTTCTTGCATTTACATAATTTAGCAATGCCCAAAATACATTAGTCCGCATACAGACAACTTAACCTTATTTTTATCCATCCGTCACTTAATAAAACCCATTTATCTGAAGAAGAATTCACGGTTTAAGAAAGCTTTCACAAGATGGTTCCTCTAAAGTTTTCCTAATTTTCAAAGCTCTTGTTATTGCGTGATGAGCAAGAAGTTCAGGATGTAACCACCATTAGAAATCCACCTTCATTAGACATAATCATTCAATATATCCAAGTAATTACTGTTGCAGCTCTGTGCCAACTAAATAATAGCTGATTTATCAGCTCATAATAAAGAAAAATCTATTCTGCCATCTGGATGGTAATCTTCAAAGCGTGTGCTTCTCATTATCATCCCAACTAATCCAGGCCAGGTCAGTGAAGCTAGAACAAGTAAAACTATTGGCAGCAACAGAAGATTCCCTGTTAATGGATTTGCGAAGTGAGAGAGTCACACCTTCTTGTTGCTCCAAAAAGGTGACACTTCCAGCAGTGGAACCAATCAAGTGGGAAACAGAGGGTTTATGAAGACCTTAACAAGTGCTGCCGACCAAAGATGATGCTCACCCTGAAGATGCTGCCAGCGGGTATTAATTGATGAGGAGAGGCTCTAATCTCAGACTTGGTCCCGTATATTTCTGAGCAAATACAGGTTACAATGTTGGACTGCATGAGCATGCAGAGAACTGAGGAGATCCTGGACACTAATCAGAAGCACTCGGTAGCTTTCAGGTCTGACCCAGCCCTTTTTGAAGCAGAATACTTTTTAAAGTCAGAAACAGATGGGAGAGTCAGCCAGGACATTTAAGGGCATTTTGGTGAGTTCTAGAAGAAGATATTGTGATTGTGCAGCACGGATAACCTCCTTGAAACCCCTTCAGCCGACAGTGCTGTACACAGGTGAGCCACCACTGGCATTCCATCACTTACACGATGTCACCGAGCACTCTGGGAGTGAGGGCATCCAAAGCCTGCACCCTGTCTGCCCCAGGAAGCATCACCAAAGGTGCCTGGAGTTGAACCTATGAGCTGTTTAACTAAAAGTACAAATTATGATCACAAATGAGAGCCAGGTGATCACTTAAGTCCTCCAAAAGTCAGGGCAGCACGTAGAACCTGACAGGGACATTTTCCAATGGGGTAAACAGCCCCTGTTCTAAGTAAAAACAGAGCAGCCCTTCAAGGGCAGGAATAAAATGTGATAGGCATGCACAATTTGGTATTACTCTAGCATTACTCTAAGCTAGCATTTTACTGCTCAGTGTTTTACTGCAAGCCACCTCTGAGCCAAACCGAAACCCACAGTGAGTATTTTATATTAGAGAGTCTGCTTCATTAAAAAGCAGCAATGTGGGTAATCTGTCATTTTGTTAGGGATATTTTTGTACTGAAAATGAACGCTCCTGTAGTGGGAAATAGTCTGTGGCAGGAGCTAGGTGAGGGTGCTAAGTGCTACTGAAATACAGTTGGAGCTGAGGAAAACTGCCACATCACATACCAAAAGTAGGTCATTCTTTGTATTTGGAACACGACCCACCCCACAGCCAGACATCAGGAACATTTTTTCCCATTAATAACTGTCTGCTGCAAAAATAAGTGGAAAAGATGATCTGATACTCAGAATTAAAAGCAATTAAAACTGCGAGGGAGCAAGCTAGGTGGGACATATGTGCTGAGTTTCTGGAAGATAGAAGTCAGAACTTCCAGGATAAATGGTACATGCTGAGTTTAGTTTTCAATCAGCCAAGGCCCAGGTCAGGAGCATGGCTGCAAGACATGGCTGCAGGCTGCAAAATTTGCCAAGAAAGAAGGCTACACCCTCGGGCAGAGAGCCAGCATGAAGCATACTGCTGCTGCAGGCAAAGTGCTACTGGCAGTGAGGTCTGAATAAATGATGTAGTTCTGCACTAACTCCTGCAAGTATGGGCTGTATCCACTCTGACAAACTCTTCCCACTTCTAACTCCATTTAGAAAGGTGATCTGAACGACTTCTTCCTGAAGCAGCTGTCCAGAAGCTTCTCACAGAACCTTCTCACAGAACCTGTCCCAACCAAGTACCTTCTAAAGGCTTTAAGATTCCTGCACATAAAGTTACATTCCAGATTTATGCAATGAGGATGAAATAGAAGTCTCATCCTAAGGAAACCAGAGCAGAAAGGAGGAGTTCTGTGCAATGGGATGTATTCCACATCTGTGAGATCTGAGAGGTATCAAGACTACTTTACCCTGAAGTGCTCTCAGAACTCAGCTCTGCATGTTCTTTTTCCCCCTGTCAAGCAACCAGAAATCAGACTTTATACAGGTGTCAGATGTCCCCAGGGTGAAAAATTCAGGGGTATTTTAAGAAAGATTTTGTGTCACTTTATGTGCTGCATATTTGCCATGGGAGAACACTGCTAAGTCAGGCAGGACAGATTAGATCACCAGGCAAGGCACAGTCCTGACACCAGGTCTCTACAGTAGAGGATTTACCCAGTTATTCCCTTCTGGGACTTAACAGCAGGATTGTCACAAAGCCAATCTTATAGGAACTTCTGTAGGAAAAATGGGTGGATAGATGGAAAAATTTGACCTCAATCTCAAACTCAAGACTGCTTTTGTGCAGCAATAGCATCACACTATTTCATGATTCATTCTAATTCCGCTGATTTCCATTTGCATCAGTCGAGAACCTTGTTCAGTGCTTAAGCAACATCTGAGTGAGTTCCTGGGCTAAGATAAATGGGCAGAAAGGCACAAGAGAGCTGCTAACTCCCACACATTGTAGAAACACAACAGCAGCACAACCATCAGACCAACAGACTCAGGGAATTTTTTGCCACAGGATGTTGTGGGTGTTGGAAGATCACAAAAGCTTGCAAGGGATTAAACAAATTCATTGAAGAAATCTAATAAAGGTGATCTTCCAGCTCAGGAAGTCCCTGAATTTAAAATAATCTGGGGAGCTCATTATTCTGGGAATGTACCACTGTATTTGCCCTGTTTTTCAGTATCTACCAGAAGCAACTGTCTTTGGGTGTTGATGGGTTTCTTTCAATGCCTAAAATAGATTTTGAAATGAAAGCTATGATTATATCTGTGATATTTTCACTATGAGGTGAAGAGACCTTGTGAGAAGGAAAAAATAAAAATAAAATCTCAGTTTATTGGGAGAATGAGACTAAAAGAACAGGACAGTCATTAAGGTCCAGAGAAGAGCAGACAGGTTTTTCAGCTCAAGGATACTTCTGGGTCTCTAGTTCCCGGAGATGCTCAGGAGATGACCATTTTAAGTTCACTGAAATAGTGTGAAGGCCTGGCAATAGATGCTACCTGGCCTACCCACTCCCAGTATAATGGCCTGGAAATGAAGTCAACAGGCCTGGACTTCTTTGTATAAAAAGCAGAAGAAAGAAATTTAGTGCTATAGGAGACAAGCAAATGAAGCCCAGTGGACTTGGGTGTGACCTGATCTGAGCCCATCAAGCCACCACACAAAGGAGCTTGTTTTTCTTCTTTTTTCTTTATTTTATTTCATTTTATAACTGATATTTGTAATTAAAGGAATATAGGGCTAGTCTTATTTATTCCACTCCTTTGTTGCTCCCCCAGCAGCACTGTTCTAGAAACCCATGAAAAAGACATGAAATTCAAATTTAAAAATTGCAGAGGAAATCAATACCATGTCTCTGTTAAACAGTACACATTTGAGTACTGTCATTATATGGCATCCAGTACTTAATGATTTAAATTAATGGTTGGGAAACATGTTTCCAGAACACAACAAAGTCAAACAATAGTTTGGGTTTGGATTAAGCATTTGGTATGGCAGAGATTGTACTAATTTTCATTGCTATGAGGTTGACTTTGATGTAGGTTTTTTACTAGAAAGTAACTTAGATGAATTTACTTTGAATCACATCATCCTTTATATCACATCCCTCTCCAAAGACAGCTGATAGTCACTGATCCATATGATGCTAAAAAAGCCAATGTGTTTCAGATCTTTTGCTCAGTTTCAGTATTATTTCAGACCTGGAGTTACTGGTTTTAGACAACCTACCCCTTCTCATCTCCCCCTACAGAATCTTCTAAGAGCTCTAACAAAATGCCAAGCAACAACATTTAAAACAGACTGTGGCATGTTACTACTTTTCCTTATCTGGAAAATTTGCAGGAGGAACTTTTTTATGATTTCCCTCATACTTTCAAACGAATACATTCTGTAGTCAGTTCTTTACACACTGGGAATAACGTTTGCTCCTATCACTATGTAAAATGGAGCAGTTTTGAAGGATCCTGAGCAAACTTCTACCCTGTGCCTTGGCCTTATTCAAACCATACCATTTAATTTTTCTATTCAGTCCACTGAAAAACCAACATCTGGAAACATGTAGCCACTAAAACTCATTCAGACTTGAATCTAACTAAAGGGTTTACTTAAATCAAACTATTTGCATAAATAGTTAAGTAAAATGTGTTAGTTACAAGCAAAAAGTCAGCAATACACAATTGCTGCCACACAATGATATACACAATACCGTGTTTCCTTATGGTTATCTTATTAATAGACTTGAAAAAGCAATGAATTCTGAGTAACACTGCAGCCTTCTCCTGGAGGCTCACAACTTTTATGAATTACTTGTGCTCACCATCTCCTCTACTTTATGTTAGGGGCACTTCATCTAGTTTCACATGACGATAAAGTTAAGCCATGTCTACAGACAGGTTTTTACCTCTCACCAACAAGCAAAAACTTAGAAATGAAAGAAAGAAATGAAGTCTCAAGAAAACATGTGTTTGGGTCCAGACCCGGGTTTATTTATGTCAATTTCCAAGTTAAAAAAAAAAAAAAAAAATCAGTGGATCATGAACATTTTCAAAGGTTCCCCGTAAGTTTCACAGATGCTCTTATATGACTGAACAGAGAGGGCTGTTGAAAAGATGCAGTTTGCTTCTGAACTTACCTTTCAAAATTCCTCATTTTGGAATCAGCAAAGGCTGAAGGCTGGAAAGGTAATGAGAAATTAGACTCCATTTGAGACATATCTAGTTTATGGCAACATTTCCAAGAGCAGAAATATCTTGCTGCCTCTGAAAAATGAAGGTAACCTCCTCCATAAGTGAAGAGGACACTAAAAGGAGGCAATCGTTGATTTACTGCAAAGGAAAAGTCTGTGAAAACCCAACTTTCTCTTCTTATTTTCTTGAGTAGTTAAATCTTTCTTTTTTGATTTCTCTAATCTAGCTTCTAATACAGTAGATGGAAAATATTTCACATTATTTAAGCCATAAACCACTGGCTCAGGTGGGTTTGATTATCAATTGCAGGAGGTGGCACATTTCCAACATGCTACCAAGTGAACTTATACACTTGTTATTCATGAATTCTTCATCTTGTGGTATCTTATCATTTGATTTATGGACTGTTTGGGTTTATAGCTTTTAGACTTATGTTCAGTTTTGTTTAGGTTTTGCCTTTCGTACTTTGGCCACTATTTATAAAATGAGAGCTCTGAGTAGGATTTGGGTAGCAGACCTGCACTCTAACAAGGATGGGGGAAGGTTCCTGACAGGGCACACACTTTTCACTTGCAACTTGGAAATGCTATGGTTTTTTTCAGCAAACATCACCAGGAACAGGCAATGAAAAAACAGATGCTACGTGAAGACTCTTCCCACTAAACCCACAGCTTTGGAACAAAGCAAACCTCAAAGAGACAAAACCACCACTGACACCAAACAGTCTGAAATAAATACATTATCCTGAATCCTGTGGTTTCTTGGTAAAATCAGTTCTTAAAAGGCCTCAAGAAGTGCATGTCAGACCCTCAGATACAACAAATAATTACTGATGGGATAAACTTTAAAAGAACCACTATATGCTATAGATCAAATCCTGGAAAGTCTGTGGCCCTGGAGTAAACCAGAGTGGGTTTCATTGAATTCATTGCATCTTCTCAGATTTACTCCAGCTAAAGTCTAGCTCATTTATTTATTCAGACATCTTGATGTTTTCCATGTCCCTCATGTCTGTCTCTCCCCTTTCATGCCAAACCAGGATGGTTTCTGCTCTCCTGACCCTGTCATTCCAGGCCTGTGACTCCCAGCTGGTTCAGAGTGAAACCATTTCAGATTTCATCCAGCCAGCAGAATTCCTTTTCCCACCACTTCAGAAACTAAGGCAAGATGTGATTTTGCTGTAAAAATACAGAACACTGTTGATAATTCAGCATGGAACACTGTTGATACTGTTCAAAGCCCAAATGCCTGCTATTGTGATTTGACATTTATGGAGTGACTAACCCTTGATTCCACTGCAATCAAATAATCTTGCCACTGATTTCAGCAGACTTGCAGGCATAAAAATGGTAGTTCTTATTATCCCAAAACAGACACTTCATATGCTGTAGGAAATAAAACCATTTAGTTAAAGTGCAGCTGAACATGTATTGCTGCACTGCAGACGAAAGACCTCTCCCCATAAAAAATAGTGGTTTTCATCCCTGAAGCCAAAGTTGACATTAGAGATTCTCATCCCATTCTAGTGGCTTGGCTGCTCACCATCTGCTGCAGGACTATGGTTAAGCACTCGAGCTCCTACACTCCTGGGAAGCAAACACTTCCAACAAAGACATTTTTATCCAGTTACTCTTCCTTCAAATATGACTCGAACTTTTAATGCAGACAATACACCGACCTTTGGGGCAGAGAGGCCAGCATAAGTGCTGCACTACAAACCCATTTTGTGGCTAATTTTATTAGGAGAATGATAAAATTGTATTGTTTTACATGAATTATGGCAATGAGTTACTCAGTGGTGGAATCTACAGACTAGACATCTTGTACTGGGGCTTGTCATCCAGCCAGCAAAAGCATTATCATCTATTTAAACAGACTCCATTTCCAACATTATTTTTAGGATCATATTTCCCCTGTGCTAATTAACTGCATTCACAGTTACATCACTATAAAATACTGTTTAATTTATATTGCTTAATTTTCTTCTTCTATAGGCACTGAAACAAAACAAAAGAAAAAGTATCTGCACAAAGTAGCTTCCATATTTTTTCCTGATACTTTGCCAATTAGTTTCTTCCTTTGACTTGTACCCTCTGCAGCATTTTTATCATCAGTTTTATCACTATGGCATAAGATTGATCACCTTCCATTAAGATCATCTGCTCACTAGCCAAAGACAGTCCCCATCTTAGGAAGTTCATTATCATCTGAGAGGAGGAAAAAGAGGCTTCTTATAAAAAAATTAAGACAGAGTAAACATCCAAAAATACTTGCTTCTTTTTGCTTTTGGAACAAGAGAGGAATTCGATCTGCCTTTGCCACCTAGTGATGTCTCTATTAATTAGTCACAGATTGTTCCTCAGAGGGGGTTTTCAGTCTGTCCTGTAAGCCCAGCACTGAGTCCATGCACACATACTGTTACACAGGCAGAGTAACTCCTGGTTAAATGAGACATGTTAATGGAATTGTAGTGTCAGTTACAGCAAGGAATCACAACACTGCCCAAAGTTATCCCTAGCCATGACTAAGAGGGATTAAGTCAATCCTTATATCACAGTTCAGGTTTGTCAGACAGGTTTGTCCTCTCTTTGGATTGCAAGTAAGGAAGTTTATCCAGAGACGTTCAATAAAACACACATATTGCTATATATGCAGCAAACCCAAGAATCAGATATAATATTCAAGAAGGAAAAAAAAAACAACAACCCTTTTTATTGCCTTCAAATAGCACTGAAGAAAACCATGGAAAGGGAATTTTAAAAAATCAGTGTCATACAATGTGACAAGTTACATTCGGAACTGACAGAAAAATTGGTCACCACATAAATCATTTGTTGGATATCAATTTTTACTCCTGTCTCTTAGATACTGGTTTTGAAATTCCCTTTTGCATATATGATCTCCCATTTCTCAGGGAGGTGCTTACATGAAGTTTCTCTTACAGGACTATTTCAGTTTTGAAGTTTTCACTGTTCCAGTAAGTCCTGGGAGCTGTGGGAAACCTGCCCCCTCTCTTCTCAAAGGTTGTTGCACACAGATGCAGGATGCAAAAGTACACATAAAAGACCTGTCAAAATCCAAGTTAGCAGGGAAAAACATGGAAATGAAAGACTAGGTTGATTTTTTTAAATTTCTTTCTGAAAAAAAGTCCAGATAGAAATATAAATGAGCTCTCTGACAATGCTTGGGAGGTATGTAGTTCTACATAAATTTGACAGCTATATCTGCTTTCTGTTAACTTTACGATGATGGGCTGTCTGAACATGCCTACATAGGAATAATTGCTCTAGTGCTCTTGCAGCATACAAGGGGACAAGGATCCAAACCAGCTGCCCTGTGCTACATCATGGCATTTATCTCCTCACTTCTTTTGAAGATGCATAGCTGTGGAAGTATTTGATGGAAACAAATTAAGATTCTTGTTAATTATCTCACTGCCTCAGTGATAAACCTGAATGGTTAATATCAGATGTCAGTTTTTGGGAATTACTATTTCCTCTATGGTTCGAACAGATATTGTGGGATCTAGTAACTCTCTTGGTAAACAGAACTTTTTGCTATTTTTTTCAGTCTTTCAGACATGCACAAGTATTATGTTAAAAACTATCAAAGATTTATTTGTGGTTTTCTCTTCTGATTGACTCACTCTTCAGGGCTTCTTTAAAGAGAAAACCTGCTGCAGTTGGGTCCCCTGTGTGCCCCACCAGCCTCACCGGCCATGGCTGGTCTCACGTGGGGTGCAGCAGCTCCTTTCAAGCTCAGGACTGGGCTCCCATTCCTTGTCTGAGCCGTGTCCGTGTGCCCCTGTCCCCAGCTTGGATGAATCTGTTGCTGTGGACTGGCCTGGTGAGCACTGGACCTGACCTGCAGATTGACTCCCCACCTTGAGCTTGGACCTGCGGAATCACCACGACCTTTCCTGGTGATCTGGGCTCCTGGCTGATCCCAGTCCCCTCCCCAGACCTGTTTTGCTCACCTCAGCCCGTGTGTTACCCTGCTTGGCTCCTTTAGGCAGGAGTTGTCCCCTGCTGCTCACTGGCAGCCTATTGCTCAGCCTTTTCTAGCTCCCAGATAGAAAACACAGCTTGAGAGGATGGATTTTGATTTTTTTTTTTTTAATACACTTAAACGTAACAACATACTGTGTGTTTTAAGCCACAAAGCCTTTGCTTTGAGCCCATTGACACAGCTGTGACAGGACTATTATACCCCCTAGCTGTACAAAAGTTATTTTTCTTTTAAGAGCTTGTCTTGTTTTTCCTGAGCAGACTCGCCGTATGCACCACATTATCCACACAAAAACTCTGCTGCCACAGCCTCTTACTGACAGTGACAGCATGTCTGTGGAATTTTTTGAGCTGGAAAAGGGAAGTCCTCAATGTCCAGTTTCTGGCTATGACACCCAGACAGGTCTCCCTTCTGCCACTCTCACACACATCCCCTTAGGAGATGAAAGGCAGAAAAGCTGCATATGAGGGGTTTTCAGTTCCAGTTTACTCTGTGCCTCAATCGTTCAAGCTTCTTTAGCACCATGAGTGAAGCTGGACCGAAACCTTAGCACAGGCCTGAAGTTTCAGCTGCCTTCAAGAGGGATAGTCCTTAATGCAGAGTTCTCTGCTTTCCCAAACTGGACCCCTACTGATTAAAAGGCATTTTTGAAAAGCCAGTCATGGTGGATGATGTTTTACAATGGAAGCTGTTTAAAAAGATAATTAAAAGAATAATTGCCATAATGAAAACTTAACATGTCTAAAAATGACCAAAATTATCACAGCTGTCTTCCATGACTTTAACTTTCTTCTTTTCTTAAAAGCCAAGATATTAAAGGTTTTCCAGCTTTACCACACAGTGCTGCATTTTCAGATTTGTGGACAGACTGAGTGATCCTCAGCCAGCATCTGAACCCATGGCCTCCCATCCTGGTTTCTCTTCATTACCACTACATCACATCTTCTACAAAGTCAGATTTTTCCAGTCAGTGCTGCATGGCCCTTTCTGAAATGCACGTTTCCAGCAGCAGCAATGCACAAAGACAAGCAAATTGCCATGTCACACGAGGGCATCGCACAGCGTTACGTAAGGGGGCTCCCTCTGAGTTATTAGTTTTATGTCAGTTTTGGCATGCACTCAAATGAAACGTGGAAAAGACTAGATAAGGAGTGAAGAATGAATTGCCTTCATTAATATTCAACCACGGATTTTAGCTTCATTATGACCTGCTCTTGTGAAGAGCGGAGCAGAGTGAAAGCCAGTGGCTGTGTCCACTGTGCCGTGACAAGTTACGTGGCTCTGATTAACGGGCCTGGAAGATCCTTCTGGTCACATACAAGGTCTCTGCTCTGAGCCAAGGTGCCTCAAGGAGAGCTGGAAACAAACCTAACTTGTTCTCATTGAATAACACACTCGCTGTCATTAGGAGAGTGAATAGGGAATTGATTTTGCTGAGTTTGGGGCACACAAGAGCAGTGCAAGTACAGCAGTATTTCAGACTGGAAAACGGGATAAACATTTTCAGATGGAACAAGACTGTTTATAAATTAAAAATTTGGATTTTATAAATCTCTTTCAAGCAAAACAAGTTGACATAAACAAGCACAAGCCTTAACTATTAGATTTTAAATATTAGTATCATTTGAGGGTTAAAATTTAGATTACGTTAATTCTACTCTTTAAACAGTCTATGGCATAAGTTTATCAGTGAATACACATCTTAAAGTAGATGTAGATTAACTACAGTAGAACTGTATTAATTCTCAACCATTCAGATTTGGGTTTTATTACTTTTCTCACAGATCAAGACCATTATATGACATAAGGGAACCATGAAACAATGTGTTTCATTAAGAATCTTTTATATAACCAAATTCTTTCTGCATAATCATAAAACTACATACTCATTTCTCAAATTGTGGTCAGAGTAAAGGTGATATACAAGTCAGTCCAATACTCAGGCCTGAAAACGTGGGGCATACTGACTGGGGAACAGGAGCTGTCAGTGGAAGGCTAATGAATTCAGGAAGGCTGAGAGGTGTGCTCTAATTTGCTTAAATCCCTTAAAAACCCAACTGACATCAATGAGATGGCTTCTAGCAAATATTCCATATTTAGTCCCATGTTAAATGTATGGTTCTGCATAGGATAAATCAGTATTTCCCATATGACTGAGTATGACAGGAAATTTAAATTGTACCTCTTTATACATTTAACATGAACAACACTTGGCCTTACACCAGGTTAAAATGATGGCTTCAGAAGGAAAGCAGAGACAGAGACACTTGTTACAATGATGATTGGGTTTTGCACCTTTTCTAAACACTAACAAAATATTTTTGAAAGTACAAGTAAATCAGTTTCGGAAATATCAGTGCTGAGAACTTATTCTTTTTCAGAATTACTGCTTTTTTAAAAAATTTGCCTAAAGAGGCTTCATGAGAAATCTATGTTATTTACTTGAGGATTTACTTGAGAGTAATCCAAAGCCAAACAGAAGAAGACTCCAGCATCTTTCCAATCTCCTGTCCTGTTTCAGTAATAGCTATCAATTGCCATGAACCAGCCATGTTTTGTTTTTAAATTAGCAAAATACATGTATTAAGAAGATATAAAATCTGCCAGTCTGGAATATATGTTGTGTAAAACTGAAGAAAAGCAATTACCTGAATTCAGGTGTATGTGCAGGATACAAATGTGGTGAACTGCTCCGAATTTCTGGACATTTTGCTGCAGAGGACTCCAACAGAAATGTGCATTCAGGGCATAATCCCTTCATTTCAGCTAAGGAAGGACTTTTTATTATCTCTAATGGGGATAAACATGATCTATGTTGAAAGTATATCCTGCTTACTTTTGTGTCTGACAAAGGAACTGAAAACTTAAGAATTAGCAACAGAAATTTTCTCTTTGTTCCCTCCACTGTGTTAGGAAACAGTACTGAATTTGCTTTTCACATTGTGGGCAACCCTGCACAGCTAATGACACTGGAGATGGGTTCCACTGCCAGGGCCTGTGAGGAACATAAGTAGCAGCAGTAAAATCTTTTTAAGCCAGTTCCTACAAAAGTGTCATCTTCAATAGTGAACATCTCAACAGGAGGCATGGGCAACACTGAAATAGATGGGTTTATAAAACTGAGATTTAGAGATGAGCTATCTCCACTTGAATGCAGGAGTTGCATGGTATTGTAAAAGGGCTTTTTTTTTGAAATTTATTTTACCAAAATGCATAGTCCACATTTTTCTTACATGCTGTTATGGGAAGATGGCACTTGGCTCTCCTAAGTGTCAAAACATGCCTTTGCAGAATAGAACGATGTTAACAATTAAAAATAGTGATTATGAAGAAGAGTTTTAGGATATTTCAAAACATGGACTCTCTGCGGTATGTATTTTTGTACTGGTTTAACGCCTGAAGTAATAGTAAAATCATACTAAGGTAATACAAGCACTCTGAAATCCACTGCAAGGAGTTCTATTTTAACTCAGCAATTCACACCAAATTCTTTCACCGCACTGAGAATGAATTCAGGAAAATAAATATCCAAGGAGAAGTATGGATTTAATTGTTATTGCTGTTACGTTGCTAAAATAAAACAGCTGTGATCACACACTCAGATAAAGGCATTGTTTAACAAATATTTTTATTAAACATCTCTGTAGTGGAGATGAGTCCAGCTCCCCAAGAGCAGAGCAGGCTGCTTCCCGGACCACCCATCGCTCCCGAGGTAAAACAACCCATCCAGCTGTTGGGGGGTGGGGGAACGGGATCAGACACACTGCACACCATGGCAGGCACGGAGCAGCTCCTGTTTGCCCGCAGACACATGAAACTGCAACAACTGGAGCTTCACACGCAAGGAAACAGGTCACGATCTTTCATTAAATCATTCATCTGACCACCAGTGATGCCATCAGTGGGGCTTCTTGGAAGCCAAAAGTCCCCAAAAGTGACAAGGACCCGTGCAGCCCAGGGCCGAGAAGTCTCAAACACCGAGGTCAGCTGATTACAGGAGGCAGAGGGGGAAAGCAGGCACAGAAGCAGGTCAGAGGTACAACAGGAGCAGTCAGGAAAATAAATTGGCCACGGGCATACAGTAAATAAACTGTGTGTCTGAGCTGGGAATAAAATCCAGAAGTCCTGATTCCTTGTCTCTGCTCTGTTGCCCCAGTCCTAATCAGATCCTCCCTCAAAATGACTTTCGAACATAGACAGTCCAGGAGACTGAAACATTTCTCCTATGTACAAACCAAATGTAGCAAAAGGTTTATAAAGGTTTCCTTCAAACAGTCACTCCACCACTTCTGTTAGGGCCTCAAACACTTTTTAAATAAATACTGCACTTTTCCTCCAGGTTGGCCATCAGAATTTCTGACCTTGCAGAATTTATCATTCTTAATCTTCTTTATCTTCTTATCTTCACCACTTACGAACTGGTGTCAGGATATTTTCAAGAAGTATTTGACTTTAAAATCCAGGTAATCTTCTACAGGGTGTTTCCTTCCAGTTCTGATATCCATCAGTCTGTGTTCCTAGGGTTATTGATAGTTTGTTGGGGTTATCAGATGAGTTGTAAAAGCAAAACATTTTCATGCACAACATTTATAAATATCCAATACTGAATGAGGTTTATATCACTTTTCTATTTCAGTAAAATAATAAAATCTCATATTCAGACCAGACAGAAAATAGGTTAGGAAAATATGAAGGTTCATATTCATGAAATTTTCTATGTAGAAAAGCTACACAATCTAAAGGAGTACATAAGGAGACTGAAATTTGCACAATTGCTTCTAGTCTTTAATTGTAAACATGCACTGTTTACCATGGAATGTGCAGAGTGGTTTTTCCAAATAGATTTCTAGCAAACCAACTAAGCACCTGGTCTTATGTAAGACTTCAAAGTGCCAAGCAAAAAAAAGCAGATTTAGGATGGGCATGGGATTACTGAAGTCAAGCCATCGCAAAGTGTACTGATCAGTTTTCCTAGAAACCCATCAGTCACTGAATACAAGAGCTCAGTTTTAATTTAAGGTTTCATCCGCCACCCGGAACTTGGAGCCCATGGGTCAGGTGGTGCAAATCACAGCAGTTGTCCTGTAATCCACAATTATATGAGTTTGGAGCTGGTGTAAATATTTCACAGAATCACAGAATATTCAGAGCTGGCAGGGACCCAGAGGGATGACAGAATCACAGAATTATGGAATGGTTTAGGTTGGAAGGAGCCTTAAAGCTCATCTTGTTCCACCCCCTGCCCTGGGGAGGGACACCTTCCACTGTCCCAGGCTGCTCCAAGCCCCATCCAGCCTGGCCTTGGGCACTGCCAGGGATCCAGGGGCAGCCACAGCTTCTCTGGGCACCCTGTGCCAGGGCCTCCCCACCCTCACAGAGGATTTCTTCCTAATATCCCATCTAAACCTACTCTCTGTCAGTGTGAATCCATTCCCCCATGTCACAGGATCACAGAATATTCTGAGTTGAAAGGGACCCACAAGGATCATTGAGTCCAGCTCTGAAGTGAATGGCCCATACAGGGTCCAAACCCACACCCCTGGCATTATTAGCACCATGATCCAACCAACTGAACTAATGTCCTGCCACTACATGCCCTTCCTTGGAAACAGTCCCTCTCCATCCTTCTCCCTCGGATCATCCAGTCCAGCCCCTGTCCCTGCCCAGACACCCCAACAATCCCCCCTGTGCATCCCTGGCAGCGCTGTCCAAACGCTCCTGGAGCTCTGGCAGCCTCGGGGCCGTGCCCATTCCCTGGGGAGCCTGGGCAGTGCCCAGCACCCTCCGGGGGAAGAACCTTTCCCTAATTTGCAGCCGGATCCCAACACCTCGGGACGCGCGGCCGGCGCTCCCCTTGGCCGGCGCTGCCCTCTCGCGGCACATGCCGAGCTCGGGCTGCAGAGCCCGGTAACCGAGCACAGCTGTACAGCACATCTGGCTGCACATGTCTGCCTCCTGAACGAGAAAAACTAAATGGAAATGCCCGTCAGGACTTTATTAGTGTCTATACAATGTTTCTGGAGGACCTTTAAAATGATTGCAGCAGTCTCAAGGCTGCTCACTCCAAACTGTAATAGAATGTAAACCTGTTTAACAAACTCAGGCATGGAAACAGCAAAATCATGTCCTGAGAAAAGTAGTTACTGATTCAATAGTTCTGGGAATAGATGCAAGGCCAAGAGCAGTGTTGTTCTGTATTGACTGGCTGCTGTTTACCGAGCTATCAGTACTGATCTAATTAATTTCCAGTCTGTTTGTGTGGGCTATGCTTATTGGCTCTTTCAGCATCCTATTATCTAGAGCAGGGCAAGAGATTGAAACCTGATTTGGTTTCCTCAGAACACTTAATTTTAAAAAGATGCACTTGGGGTTTCCATATGGAACAAATATATACACACCTAAACTTTTTTGTTCTTTCCTATGGGAGTATGATCACATAATTTACAACAGAGAAGCCATCCGAGAATGCCAGCTGGCTACATTCTATTTTCATTATTCAGCAATGGCTGTTTTAACATAAACATTTTACCTGGGAATACTTTTTTCTTCCGAATGTGACAATGAAAACATTCACTATAGCAGTAACTTTCATAATGCAAATTACTAATTGATACCACCAACACATTTATTGCCATTTCAAGTACTTGCCATGTGATTGTGGTGTGTGGGTTACTATCATAGTGGAATTTACTGAGAAGCCTATATTCATTTGAACAAATATGACCTGGGAAGTAGTTTTCAAAGAGAGTAGGCAGAGACTTCTTGAACCAGCTTAAAGTTTAATGAAAGAGTAAACATAGGCTCTAATCAATAAAGTCACTGCTCATTTGTCACTCAGCTAATATTCCCCATGCAGCCAAAACTCAGAAGTAAGTCAGTGAGAGGGATTTTCTGCAATCCTTTTCTGAAACAGGATTAAACAGGACTTTAGAACTGGGCCCAGTTTAGGTAAGATCTAAGAGTACAGTGCCTAAACGAGACACAAAGATTTGCAAGCTCCAATGTACAATCTATAGAAATGTGAGTAATATGGAATCAAACTTGCCTTAAGTAAAAACTTCAGGGGGTTATAAAATTTACATAGCAAAGGTGGCCTTCTAATATCCAGAACCAAAGCAAATATATTACATGTGAGAATATTTTCAAGTGGCCTGTTCAGAGAGCAGGCTGCCAAGGAGGAGTGATCTGTAGTCAAGGTTTCCCTATACAGAGATTACACACACAAAAAATTCCATAACACAGAGAAGAACAGGGCATTTCAAAACAGGGCACAGCTAAGCTGGGAGCTACAGATCATATCAGGTATGCATACAATATCAATTTCTTCACTATAATTTCACAGACTGTGCTCAGTTCAACTGCTGGGAATGGTAAACTGAGAGTAGTGCCAATAATTAGAGCCTTGATTAGAAAGAGGCTTCAAACAAGTAGTTGCATTCGTGCTGTTGATTTTAGCAAAACTAGGCTAAATTCTGTTTAAATGTGGAAAACTACATGAGAATCAACCAACAAATGTGTCAGGTAGAAAGGGCCACCTTACACTAGGAATTAGAAAAGCAAGGCTTTTCTCAGGATATGGAGCTCACCGGTGTATAGGAAATACAATAGGGAATCCCTAGAAGGAAGGTCCTGCTAACTACACCAAATAGGGGTCAGGTAGCCTCAAGGTACTAACAGTTCCCAAGCAGAACTACTATTTAATGTATCACTTAAAGTTGTGGGCATGCCCGTTAATCCACTGTAACAGATTTTCTACATTATCCCAAGTGCCACCAGCCACAATCTGAAGAGCAACTGTGAGACAACAAAGAAACGAGAAAAATCTCCTTTCATTAGCTACTGTGCTCCCTCACCAAGAGAACACCGAACTAGCTGAATTAATAAAATGTACCCCATCTAGTAAGAACATCCTGTAATATGTTGCATGCAAGCTGGTTTTAGCTCATTTTGCAAGTAGGATTAATTTTTAGAAATTTCAGACTTTCATGTTAATCCCGGATAATAGTGCAGTTTGGTAGACTAATCAGTTTACAGGGAATGTCAGCATGATTTGATTTTAAATTATGTGAAGCATGTTACCGGAACTATCATCCTCTCATTTTATGAAAGGATGACTTGGAAGAATGGCAGACAGGGTTCACCACGTCTCAACAGCTGCAGACCTCTCCTTCAAGTCCCTTTTAAAAATATGCTTTGTTTATTCTGCTTTATCTCTGACTGTCATTTTCTGACAGCAGGTTATGACATGAATTTTAAAAAGATGTGGGCTTTGTCACAACAATGGATTGTGTAAACAAACACTGTGTAAGAAGCTGGTATACAAACTTACCTTTTACACATACACCACTGATTTACCACCTGCTACATCCAAATATCTGATGTGTGTTTTCGATTAAAAACCCCACTATTCTATCTATTCCTTCCCACTAATTTGATTCATGAGCTTCCCTTTTGCATCTCCCTCGTTCCCCACATCTTTACTCTCATTGGTCACACAGCAAGGCTCAAATCCATTTTATTTCTGGTTAATCTGATTAGGTAAGAACCTGGGATTGTGATGTCAGTGCATTAGTAGAAGGAAGTAATGCTTCCTGCAGGAAAGATGGCAATTTTGACCTCTTAGAAGCAAGTCATGATCTGACTGGAAGATGAAAACAGAGCAAGCCAAACCGCAGTATTAACACCAACTCATTCTGCAAGAGCATAGTTCAAAGAGGGATTATGGCTCATGGACTGCAGGTAAGAAAGCATAATGTCTTTGTGTTTTGTTGTTTGCCTGAAGGGAGCTTTGGCTGGGGGGGGAAAGGTCAGCTTCAGCGAAAATAGCAGAACATTAGAAATACTGGCTAATGGAAAGCCTTGGTTCTTATATTTACTCACCAGAAAAGATGGCTTTTGGAGCAGAGGCATCTTGAGAGACTCACTTTTCTACAAATGTATGACGTTATTTGACTTTCACACACCTATATTCATATTCTTTCATTCTGTGCTGATGAAACAATATTTATTAATTTCTTTACTGTACAAAATTGCTGTAGTTCATTTTGTTGTTTTTTTCGCCTTAAACTCAGAAATCTACATCAGTAATTGAACAACAGATGAGACTGAAACTAAATTAAACAACTAATTCCTCAAGTTACAAACTCATGATTTAAAAATTTAATGATTATGTATGATAGTTTAGTAGATTGCTTTATTATTATGGGCTGTCACCGTATTATTCAGCATGTGCCACAATGCAAATGCTTTAATGAGCCTGTAAGGTGTACACAGCAGGTTGCTGTGGTGATGTGGTGCTCAAACTGATGCAATCCTTAAAGTTCTGGCTTTGAACCTTTCATTAGCCTTTTTAAAAAAGCTTCACACAGAGGATATTGTTGTAGCAGGTATTGTTTGTACCCAAGAGTCTCAATGAGCACAGCTGCTAAACCAAGTAACAGCTACAAAGCTGCACTGCTGGAGATGCTCTAAGCAGCAATGACTACTCACACCTGTATGCCTCCAGATTACCTTTATTCCACAGTTACATCCACACGGACAAAGCTCATCCCTCACTTGAGCTGAAGCAGTTGTGGTGTCACTCATCGAGTGCGGCAGGAAGCTCAGCTTACTGGCAAGAAGGCTGACCTTTAACTTGCTGTGCGGATGAAATGCTGTGCACTTAGAAAAGCAAAAGGAGATTGTAAAGCTGAAGTCCATTAAATACTGCAATCAGTATCATGATTAGGCAAAAGAAGCTGCTCAAACTGCAGGGAGCATTAGCACTGTGTTTAAGCTGCAGTTAAGTAGAATGCAATAGACATGGGGATCTTGGAGAAAAAAACAAACCAAAAGCCAACAACAAAACAAACAGAACTCTTTATACTGGTGTCAGTGACTAACTTTAAAGGTGCTTGGTTTTGATACTTCAAATGATAATGATGTTTATGTGTTCTAGTAGTCTCAAATAATCATTGTCTTTGACCGATGCTTCTAATTAAGTCAGAATCCCATACTCTGCCTGTGTATTCACCACTAGCAACCTCCCAGAGGCAGAAATGGGCCAGTTCCAAGCTGTCCAGCTGGGTCAATAGAACATCAAACAAACCATGAGCAGCTCTGCACTCTCTAAAGCTGCTCTGGGTGCTGTGGGGTGGCCTGACCCACAGCCGATCCCCGTGTCACTGCCAGCGTCTCTCTGCGATCAACAAGGCACGAACAAACTTAATCTAAAACCAATCCTGTACCCGAGCTTTCACTTCACTGACTTCAGCCACGAAGAAAACAGTAACTAAACCAGGCAGAACAGCACTGCTGCCACCCACCCAGGGCTCAGCTGCGAGGTCATTCTGCACGTGTACCTTGGACCATTAGGGCTGACCAATTTTGAGTACTTGCAGAATATGCTTAGTCCAGCCAGGATGAGATTCTATATCCCTTGCCTTGTGCTACTATAATCTGTTCTCTGAAATTTTCTTTAACACCTGTCTCTAGTTTTATCTTGAAATGCAGGAAGCTATTCATGGCCAATTTAAAATAAATGGCAGTAATTGGTTATTTCATTTTTGGCTGCTGTGAGTTTTGCAAGTAATAACCTACTACTGGTCCCTACAGTCCATTTTTCTTTTCTTCCTAAGCACTCATCTCTCCTATGCCAAAGAAAAGGAGAATTAAAAATAACTCATCTGTCTAAAGAGTTTGCAGCTGTTAACTTGTTGTTAGCAATATTTTATGCTATTACTGCCGAGTCCACAGCTCTGTGCTTTTAGCAAGATGCTTTACTGAGTTCTGTGGAATGTAACTGGTGTGTAGATAACCTGTTTTGCACTAGTGAAGCTCCGAGCCAGCTCTGAATTTTTCTTTCAGTTGGTTCTGTATTTTTAACAACAGCAAGGCAATATCAGGTGTGACGAATCTCACTAATTTGAGAGGGTTTTCTTAATTTATTTCTAAAACTTACATATTAATCTTATTCACAATTCTTTCTGCTTCCTTATATTTTTCCTTGCCCGGTTTTGTACCACCACTTTATAAATGAACAAAGCATCCACCAAGGTCTTGAAGTGAGGAAGAATCCAAAGACAAAGATCTGTTTGAGGCCCGAAGAGAAACCTAAATAGAGATTATGGAGCTTCTAGACATGCAGACACCTCTGGGTGCAACAGCCTGAAACCAGCACGCTGAATAAGAACTGTAATCCTAAAATCTGGAGGCAAAAGGCTTAAGGCCCAGATCTGTGGGATGTAGCCATGGCCAGTCCCCAGCCACGATGAGGAGCACTCTGCTCCAAGGGCAAACAGCACAATTTCTTCCCATCTATGGGCACCCTCTGCAGCTTCCCCTCTTCCCACTGCCATCCCAAAGCTTCTCCTTTGGGGTGAGCCATCTCCCCTGTCCTCTGAGACAGCTAATGGCTGGAATGTCAAAAGTTCAGCCGTGAATTCATGCTTAGAAGGCAGAGTTTTCTCTTTTACACAGTGGAAAATGATGGGCAAGGTAGAGCAGCACCCCAAAGTCACGTGCTGACCTGTAATCCCCATCTACTTGCCTTACATTTTAATTTTCGCTTGTCTACCACATGAGCAAGCTACTGAGCTCTGCAGAAGGGCAAATGGAACAAGAGGGGAGGTTATTGTTTTGGGTGGCTTTTTTAATGAGTTGATGATGGCCAAGAATTTATCTTATAATGACTGGGGCGAAGTAGTTGTTATCCATTCACAACTCAGCCACTAGCTCCTGAGTTATCAGATTGTGAATTGTTCTAGCAGAAAGATCAAAAACTCTCAGAAATACTTTTGTTTTGACACATTATTGTGGGGGAGGAATTTTTTCTTCACACTATCAGAGACTGGAAAGCTTTTTCTTGTATGGCTTTTTTGCTAGTTTTAAACCTACTTCACTTTCCCTTGCAGATAAGAGATGAGGAAAGCGGCTACAACAAAAATCTGTTTTGCATTCCTAAGCATTATGAAGAAGATTTAGAAAGAGTCTTCATTCCTCATGGACTCATTCTGGACAGGTATGAGGGTAAACAGTAAAGAATAACGACAGTGATGCCAATTTTTGTCCCTCCAAATGAAAAGACTGAGGTCCTGCCCTGTGCAGCCCACGAGAAACATGGAAACCCTGCAGCCCTAACACTTCTGTCCTAAAATCTAGTACAAGAGAGGGTTTATGGAGAGGATTCCTCCACAAGCCCAGTTAAGATTCCATGTTCCCTCAAATATCTTTAAGCCCATCTATCCTGCAATATTTAAGTTTATGGATAAAATCATCTCGTTCCCTGCAAATACATAACTAACTTTCCTATGACTTGCTGTGGTCACAATTTGCTGGTTATAAAAACCTAACAGCAAGATCAGAATTTTTACTTGAACATTGCTTAATAGATGGACAAACAACCATGATATACAAAACACTTTCCAGAATTTCCTTTTTTTTTTTTCCTCCCAGGACAGAACGTTTGGCTAGAGATATCATGCAAGACATGGGAAGTCATCACATTGTTGCACTCTGTGTCCTTAAAGGAGGCTATAAATTCTTTGCTGATTTGCTGGACCATATAAAAGCACTAAATCAAAATGGTGATAAATCTGTGCCTGTTACCGTGGATTTTGTCAGAATAAAAAGCTACTGTGTAAGCTACTCTCTTTTCTTTGGAAAATTGACTCTCTCCATAGACTGGCATTCTAAATACTGGTAGTTTGCAAGAGAACTCCACAAAAATTGAGTTTATGCATACATTCTGTTCCAGTTATGTACTGAAAAGGAACCGATTCACTGATCTGCCCCAAGGGGTGGATATTATACATTCACTGGAATAAACATACAGCAGAACACTCAACATGACAAAGCCAGGGGCAAATCTCAAACTCTCTCCTCTTGCCAAAAGCAAGAGCAGCACACCTTTCAAACACATACAGGGTAACACTTTTGGGCATGTTTTATGTGACTTCCATCTCTTCTGTCTCCTTCTAGAATGATTCACCTACAGAAAAAATCAGTTTTGTTGGAGAGGAACTGTCTGCACTAAATGGGAAGGTATGAATTAGCATCTTCAGCTTTTAAAGGGAAACAACTGTTCTTGTGTATCTTTCAGGAAATCCATATATATTAAGATTTTGATACTGCACACTTCCAGCCACTTAACACTGATTTGAAATGCTGGGCTTTGAAACAGTGAATAATTCCCACTGATCTCAGTGGAAACTTGAAATGATCAGTACTGAGTGCTCCCAAAGATCCTATTCCCCAATTTATCTCAGAATCCCCAGAAATGAACCGTACTAAACTGACTCATTCAGTGTGGCTCTAGCATACTAGTGCTATACATAGAGCAATATACAGACCTGATATAGGTGCCTTTACCACCATATTTTAAGCTTTCATAAATACTTACAGAAAGACTCTTCAGAAAGCACCAAAGTAAAGTCAGTAGTTCAAGTGACAATCTCCTTTGAAAATCAATGCAACTTCCTTGTAACTGAAGGTTTTCGTGTGCTTTTCTTGGCTGTATAATTTGCTGAATATTGCCATTTAAATCTTTTCTTTTCTTTCCCTTCTTTCCCTATGTAATCTCTCCCAGAATGTGTTAGTAGTAGAGGTAAGTAATGACTGAAGGAGGGGGGAAATGACACAGACTTTTTTCTCCCTTCTTTTCAAATTAATACATATTACATATAAAATAATAATGAATTATGTTACTGGGCTGCCAGGTTGGTATGCTCTAATTCAATCCACTGACAGTCTGTTTTTTCTTTCAGACTTGAAGGATAATTTATTTTTTTATCTCTTTCAGGACATTATTGAGACTGGTAGAACAGTGAAAGCACTGCTTTCAAAAATAAAAGACAAGAAACCAAGGATGGTAAAAGTTGTAAGGTACAATATAGCCACTAACTAATGTATTCAAATCGTTTGGGTGAATAGTCAGTGTATGCTGACGGGTGCTTGTTTGGCTTGAAGTTTGGGGGCAAGAAAGCAAATGCAGGAAGCAATCCTTATCCAGCTGCTGAAAAATTAAGTGTTTATCAAACTGGGAAATTTACCCATGCACTACCATTTTCACTGCTCAAATTAATAAAACTAGGTTTTATGGCTCTTTCTGCGTAGTCCATAAAGTCTGATGGATTCCCTGTTCCTTACTTTATGTTTGAAGGAAATTCATCTCTTTCCATAGGTTTTCTAACACCACCTCAGTTGCCTCAATACTAGAATGACAACACTCAGAATATTTCTTAATACCCTCTACTGTAGAAGTTTCCAGAATCTAAGAGTCTGTCAGCACCAGGAAGATGACTTTAAGTAGCATTCTAGATCTGCTTTTAGTAGATCTCTAAAAGGAAATTTTGTGGAATATCCCTGTGTCTGTCAAGTAATCACAATGCTCTATAAAAACAGTTGCTTTATGCACCAGTTATTCAGACAGCCCTTCTAGTGACTGTCCAGGAGATTCTCAGTTTCTTCTGAAGTGCACAGGAAAACCAAGAATAGATATGATTTTGTAGAAGAAATTGTGTACAATATCCTCCCTCCCTCCCACTAAAATCATTACCAGCCACTTGAACATGCTTCCCCTCTGTGCTATCTAGTGTCCTGAGGCATTGCTACGTGGAAGGGCAATCAATGATCTGAGACACAGGATTGAAGGGAACTGAATATAGAACAATAGAGCCACCTGGACATTCAGAATGAACCTAGATCAGAGCCTTTGCTTCTCCCTCCACTACAAGCCTGAATACTACTTCTTTCTGTACAATAATCTCACTGTTTTAATTTAAGTGCATGATTTTAGAAGCTTATGGGGAGGCGTGGCAGAAGGGAAGTTTACAGCTTAGAGCAAGACATATTTTAAAAACCAACCTTCTCTGCTTTGCCTTACAGCCTGCTTGTTAAAAGGACATGTCAAAGTCCAGGTTACAGACCAGACTGTAAGTATTGTGTTTTTCTACTATTGTTTTTTTCTCTATTTCCCAAAATACAGTCTTATAATTTCACTTCAGGAATCACATCTGACAACTGGCACATAAGTTTCATGAAGGCCAAGAGAAATGGGAAGAAACGACATAAAAACTTGTGAACTAATGACCATCCTGAGACCTCATGACCACCTTCTTTTTTTCCCCTGGTTGGCCTGAGTGCAGGTTTAGCTACTTGATATACAAATTTAACTATTTAATAGCAGGAACAGAATCAAACCTTAACTGTGTATTGTTTTGCTTTGACCCTAGAGGGCATTTGTTTTGACTCTGCACTATTAAACTTGCCTTGATTCCAAACTGAAAAGTCCTACCGAGTCACAGTGCATCTACTTTTACCCAAGTAAAATCTCACTCCTTGTCTCCTCTCCCAGGACTACCTCATAATTAGGTTTTAAACAATTATTTTGTTGATAAAAATCATTCTCTTAGCACCTTAATTGTATTACTGTCTGATGGGAATGGTTTAGATTCTAACCTCTGTCATCAATTTCCAGCTCAGATTCTTAAGGAAACATCCTGAAAGAGAGATGATGCCTATTACTCTTAGCTCAAGTATGTGTTGAATACAAACTGTGCACTTAAAAGCTACTTATGCCACCAAAGTATAAAAAGAACTGTATTTTCTTACAGATATAGGCTTTGAAATTCCAGATAAATTTGTGGTTGGATATGCTCTTGACTACAATGAATACTTCCGAGATCTAAATGTAAGTACATGCACATCCCTCCACTGACAGGTATGAGGTAGGTACCTACCACAGATACCCAGCAAGAATATTTGCTTCTACTCAGAGCTTCTCAGCAATTAAAAACACTTCAATTCCAATTAGAAACTTCCATTAAAAGAACAAAACCGTTTCTAAGGTGCCGAGCTGGTAATGCAATGTAGGTGCATAAGAAATGTTTGTGCCTTACCATTTTATAATTCTACTCCACAAGTCTCATGGCTCAGCCATGCTGCAGGACATTCGGAACCCCTGGGATGGTGAGCAGCATACAATCTGCAGCCCCATCTGAAAGTAAAATAACTTGTAATTTGATTTTAATTGGATGTTTGTCTTAGTTCAATGCCATGTTGCTCTTTTATCACCAAATCTTTGAAGCAGCCATGCATGGACTCTGTGTGAAGGTTTTCCATACACTGGATAACATATCCCTAAGATGTCTCTTCCCTTATTCCATTACAGCTTCCTTAGGCTGCACAGAGTAGTAGACTTGGAAACATCATAAACTAATAGGGTTGATCTTTTTTTCCCTCCTTTGTTTTCAAAAGTGTATTCTTAATTCTGGTTAACTCAGGAAGTTTTTCACTTGAAAGTCTTTTTACCAAGACAAACCAGTTCTGCTGAAGACACAATCTGTGCTATTGCTCAGCAGCACAAAGGCGTATGCATTAATTTAACTAACCTGAGTTCTTTAGAATATATAAACCTATATATTACAGATAAACTTGGAAAGAAAATTAAAATCTCGAGTTTACTGCAAGTAGGAAACTTACAACAATTATGGTTCTAGTGTGTTTTTCTTACAATGCTGGGAGTACAACTGAAAATCAGTCTTGCATTTCATTTGAAGGTAGAGGTTGATAAACATTGTACTTTTTTTTTTTCTTTTAGCACATCTGTATTCTGAAAGAGAATGCCAAAGAGAAATACAGGACGTAATAATGTCAGTCTTCTGGAGCACTAATTCCTGGCTGCTGATTAGGCGATAAACCATTATCCCAGGAAATTACTTCTGCTACTTATGTGTCCCTAAGAAGAAGGAGAAGCTAAATGTTCCTGCCCAGGACCTGCAGCTCGCTGATTCCCACTTGTACTATGCGCTGAGCACGAACTGTTGAGACCTCGGGTTTTTCCCGTAGTGAAAGAGCAGCACGGAGCTGGGTGCGAGGGTCCGGCGATGTGGAGCGCTGCCGCCGTGCCCGTCACGAACCGCGCCCCGCAGCGCACGCCTCCCGCTGCCCTCGGGAACCGAGGACGCACCAGGGCTGGAACAGGCGGGCACCGAGCGGGGACCGAGGCGGGACCGAGGCGGGACCGAGGCCCGCCCAGCGCCACCGCCCCGGGAGCGGCCCCGCCCCGCCCCGTCCCCGGCACTCGGGTTGCCCGGTAACCGAGGACGCGGCGACAGGTTCTGTCGCGGTCGTGCCGCCTCAGCTGCCTGGAGAATGCGTTCCTGACAGGCTGCTCGCAGCCTGAGCGCGTCCAGGCGGCCACACTGGGCGATTCGCCGAGTGAATTCTCGCAGAGCATTGGTCTCTGCGAGCGACTCTTGGGTTCGCAGAGCATTGGTCTCTGTGAACGCGCTCCTGGATTCGCAGAGCATTGGTCTCTGCGAGCCAGTCCTGGATTCACAGAGCGTTGGGCTCTGTGAACGACTCCTGGATTCGCAGAGCATTGGTCTCTGCGAGCCAGTCCTGGATTCGCAGAGCATTGGTCTCTGCAACCAAGTCCTGAATTTCATGTGAAGGTAAAGATTGACTAAAGTTGTACTTTTTGGTTTTGTCACATCTGTGCTCTGAAAGAGAATGCCAAATAGAAATACAGGATGTGATAATGTCAGTCTTCTGGTGCAGCAGTTCAGTGGCATGTATAGCTGAGTGGATGAGCAATATATGGTCTACTGGTTGTGCTTTTTTTTTCACTGAAGAAATGCAATGTTTACTAAAGATACTAGTCTATACATTTTTTTCCTGTAGTGATTACTTAAACTGCTTAAAGGTGAATGAGTTCTGTTCAAGTTTCAGTGGGTTGTTATGATCTGGTTATTAAAATTATTAAGGAGATGCCTCTGAATTAAGGTGCAAACGAGACCATATGCCAAAGTCAATAGTATGGATTTTATGTAACAGTAAATGTGAGGAAGAGAGAGAAAGAAAGAAATAGAAAAAGGAAGGGGGGGCAGGGGGGGAGAAAGAGAGTGACACAGACAGATTAAGCAGAAAATATCACCATTCCGTGGATCCCACCAGCATACCATTCATCCTTTTCTGGTCTTCTCTGTGGTGACGTCTCGCAAAACATAAGAGTCCAATGGATTAATACAGATTTGGGCAAGGTGGGAATGCCCAGGTACCTCCCCAGGGCGGGGCAAGTTTGACACTGTCTCTTGCTACTTTCAAATAATATAAAATTTTTAGCACCATTATATCCCTTGAGTCTGCCATGAATTGGGTTCTGGATTTTCACATTTCCACTGTTGCTCCTTCCAGTTTTGTTGAGGCATTGTTGCTCATCTGCGACATCCTCCAAAATGGCTTCTGGATTCCCGAGAAAGACACCGCCACCTCGTCTTTTGTCCAGGGAAATTGTGAAGCGTGGAAATGTAAGTACCCACTGGGGCTGTGTTAAGGCTGGAAACTCCCCTTGTGTCCCTCCTCTCCCTGCCCCTCCTGTTGTCCAGCAGCACTGTGGAGCTGCAGACTCCCTCTCCACCTCTTTGTGCCATGCTCCTGTCGGTGGGGGCTGTCCTGGTGCACCAGGGAACACCGTGGGGTGTGCAACACAGCAGGGACAGTCTCAGCATCTTGCCTGGCTGTGCCCCTGGAGCCAAGGTAAACCAATGTAAAGCTGAAGCCCTGAGCATGTGCTTCTTTCCGTCCCCTTTGTCACAGTAATTCCTTCTGTCAGGTCGGACACACCTGTGCTGCCCTGGCCAACCTGCCCTTGGGCACCTGGCATGTGGAGGGCAGCTCAGACTCTGCCCAAAGCCTTGAGAGACACAGCTGGTGCCAGCTAGAAGAGGTTCCAAACCAGCTGTTCTCTCTCATCTCCTGTGTGGGGCACAGATCCATTCCAGCAGTGGAGTCAGGGCCACGAAGGCCCCTTGCTGACTGGAGGTCACTTGACTGGAGATGTCCTGGTGCTGGGGCTCTGTCAAGGACATGTCTCTGTGTTCTTCTGTGGAGGGGCCTGTGAGACCAGCCAGAGAAAACAAGTGCTAATTAAAAAGGGAGCATGGAAACTTGGACCCATTCCTATGCTCTTCAGTCTTGGCACAGCGCTGCTTTCCTGCCTCCCTCGGACTCACCCAGCAGTGACATCTCTACGCTGTGGGTTGTGAGTGTTGTGCAGGGATGGAGTTAGGGGAGTTCTGAGAGCTCCTCCACAGTCTCTGAAAAAGTCACTGCCTCAATCCAATGAAATAAAGAGGAAACAAATGCCCGAAGAGCAGACATCCCCAAGCATGTCACATCAAATCACGGAGAAGCTAATGGGACAGAGCCATGTGGTTGGAGTATGTGTATTCCGCTCTGTATTATTAATTTACTGATGTTAAGTATTTCAGCAGGTAACTTCCAGGGCTTCTAGGACTGTCCTAGTAGCTGTGATCACAAATTATTCACCAGTGCCACTTGTTCAAGAAAAGCCTTTCTGAACAAGGGCATCTCTGAGGCTCTTGC
>VZTF01005462.1:18756-75399 GCA_013397755.1 Cnemophilus loriae | reverse complement strand
TTTGCCTTTCAGCTGCTTCCCTCTCTGTTCCCGAGGGAGAGGTCTCCTAGCATGAGGACACAGGCCAGAGCTGGGGGGAGTATTCTGCCCAGAACTGGCTCATTGCTAGACATGAGTGAGACTGTTCAAAAGGTAGCCTTTTCCTGCTCTTTTCCTTTCTGTTTGATGCCAGGTTTGAAGAGGGTGTGTGATTGTGGCAGACTTGTGTCCGGCAAAATACCTCAGTGTCCAGGTCTTGTTGTCACTGCAAACTGCTGGTAGTGGTGGACTTGGAGTCCTGATCTGAACTAAGCCAACACAAATAACCTCTGCTGAAGCTGCTGGGGTTTGCTGGAGTGTAGCTGCCATTGCTAAAACAATGGGGGGAGGGCTGGGGACACAAGGGCACAAAATTGCCATTTTCCATTCTCCTGCTGAAGTAGCCACCTCTTGCTTTGGTGTGGCCACCATCAAATGCTTGGGGTCATAGGATTCCCTCCACAGTGGCAGCTTTGGCCTTTGAAGGCCGAGGACCTGCAGTAATTACTTCTGATTTAACAAAACTAATTGCATTAATGCTTTGGGTAGGAACCATGTGTTGGGACCCTGACGAGGTGTTAGATTTTGCAGGCTGCCAGATGTACAGGGGACTCGCCCTGAGCAGAGGGGAATGGATGTCCTTTATCTGGATCAGTGCCTGCTTAGAGGTGTGTTTAAAGCTGCTTTTCTTGCAGGTCTGGCTCAGTATAAAGCACAGGCCAAACGGGTAGATGAGCGAGGCTGTTGAGCAGGAAACTGGCAGCAAGAGACATGTAACAAAGTGGTTAAGGATTGCCTTGGAGAGGGGGGTTGGGAACACCTCGGAGGAGGGCACAACTAAGGAGCAGTGTGCTGCAGCCACTTCCTTCAGCAGACTATCTCCTGTGATGACACAAGAGACCTGCTTGTGTCTCTGGAGTGGCAGCAGTGTGGCTGGAGAAGGCAGACAAAGCAGGGAAGAGTTTTCTCAAAGGAATATCTCTGCTCCAGAAGCATTTGCTGTTGGTGTCATTCCAGACGTGCCTCTGCAATGGTATTAAATAAGATAGCAATAATAGATTACAAGAAAGCACCCATTTCAAGCTTATGGAAAAAGGAGATACCAACTCTAGTCTTACCCACGTTGCTGAGAAAAGAACTGAATCTTATCCTCATTCAGCATTCACCTCATTTGTCTTTTTCCTAACTGCTGTGTTACTTTATTTTTACCTTTACCTCTGTTAGAAATGCACTAACTTTTAAATACAATTAAAGGGGACAAAGTCTTTGAAGCAAAAGAAAACTGTTTATTAGTAACGATTCAGCTAAGCCAGGTGTACACCTCCATCCCCAAGAGAGGAACATACACACACTCCTTCCGACAAAATGGCAATCTTTTTATACCCTTTCCCAGCCGGGGCAGTCCCTGTCCCCTTTCCCATTGGATGGGTACTCGGGAACTTACATTCTCTCCCGACCGCCAACTTTCGTGTCCCCTCCTCTCTCATCCTACTTCCTTTTGGTCAGGTCTTCAACCCTGCCCCTCTCCCAGCTCACAGCAACACCCAACAAACCAACCAGAACAAATCCAAACCACAAACACCACCACACAGAACCAACAACTTTCATTCTTTCACTTAATAACCTTTTGGCTTCAGCAAAATATCACCTCATCTCTCACACCTCCTCTGGTACTGTTCTCTTCTTACTGATGTATAAGTTCTAGATCAAAAAAGATATTTGCAGTTGTCTGGGCCTCAGTTTCCCTGTCTCAGAGTAAAGGACCTCCCAAAATTGTTTCCCATGGAGTCTGATGTAAATTTGTGGGTTTTACTTACTCCATGAGTGCTCAGTCAGTGCCCCAGAGCTCTGTGACCACATGAGCACAGGGCTAAGGTAAGTGCTGCCTGGCATTTTGGAGAAGGAAACCTGGAGATTGCATGTGCCAAAAGAGCAGCTTGGCTTGAGCCTGCTCGGTGTGGCCCAGCAGCTCTTGATCAGCTCAGAGCAGAGGTGAGTGAGCTACTGTTTCCCCAGTGTGAGCTGGGCAGACGTGCTCAGCTAGAGTCTGTATTTCACTGGGATCATAGTAAGATTCTCCTTCATGAGCCTTCCTCCCAGCAGCTGAACCTCTCCCTGCTCTATCTTGCCTCTCCAGTTCTCAGCAGTTCCCCTGAAAAAGAACATATTTGAGGTTTCCCCACAAGAGGTGGTATTTCAGAAATTCATCGCTCATGAGGTCTGTGAAATGGTACTGTCTCTCATGAATAAGGACAAGGTAAGTGCTGGGATGTGAAGCTTCCACACTGTGCTGGAAGAGGAGAATGGTGTAATTCCCACAGCGTACAGCAGAGCAAGTTATCTGCTGCAGCACACCCAGAAGAAAATGTCTCAGCACCTTTGTTCTCCAAGATAGTGGAAATCTTCCTGTGCTGGGAATTCTCCCCTGTTTCTGGCCATGCGTTGATGGTATCTATCCCAAAGGAGCTTCCTTCTCTTGAAAGCCCTGCATCGATGGGAATGTTGAGGGCTGTACAGTTTGTGCTCTCATGCTTTGCCTTGAATCTATACCACACCCTGTGTCTCCATGGTTAATCTTGGTTCCTGGTAGGAATCCCTGCCTCTCTCAGCCTGTTTAGCTCCCTTTGTGCAGCTCACAGTCAAAGCTCAGGGGCTGAGTCTTCTCCACTTTATTCTGGAATCATTTATTATTAATGGCATTGGCGCTGCAGGAAATGTGTTCTGAAACAGCCCTGGAATCAGACTGATGTAGCAGAAGCAGCAGAGGCCTTTAGGTGCCACTTCAGGCTCCTGCTAAGCTTCATTCAGCTCTGCTCAGGTTTTCTAAAAGCAACATGGTGCTCTGCTTTCCTTTTGGAGAACCACAGCACATCCAAAGCCATGTGCTGCTGGAGGTTTTCACCTTTGCTTGAAGAAATTGTGATTATTTTGCAGTTTCCCAAGAGAGTTGACAGGGGAGAAGTTGAAAAATGTCAGCAGTTGTGTTCCACTGTAAAGAGGAAAACTGAGACCATTTGAATTTAAGTCAGGGAAATATTTTCTCAAATGAGGCTTGTGCCAAGAGTGGGCTGGTGGGAAGAGACAGGAGGGAGTCAAAATCATCTGGTTTAGACTTTTTGAGAGCATTTTGGTGCTCAAGGGTGCTCAAGGGTTGATATCTGTGTGCTAGAAAATGCATGTTTGTCAGTTTGCTGTGTCTGTGTATCCCAGAGGCCATAGGGTGCCTGCAGGGCCTGCTGGCTGCAGGCAGGAATGCCCAGCGGCCCAGCTTGCCTGCGCAGGCAGCAAGAACCCCTGGAGAGTCAAGATTGGCTTTTAATACTGGAACCGCACTGTGAGTCAGTGCTGATTGTGTTTGTCCAGACAGAAAATGCCTTTGAAGCCCATAGTCGATAGGCCCGGCCTGTCTGTGTTTCCGTCACTTTTGGCAAGCTGATTGCTCTCATCGTTTTATTATTCTGCCTTGCTGCTTTACTGCCCGTTTAAATTCTCTTTGCCATGTCCTTGTTTCAGGGATTGCCTTGCTGTGTTCCTTCTTTTGCTTTTCAGGTTTGCTTTTATTCTGAGTTAAGGCCACAGTGTTTGGTCTCCTCTCTTGCTGGTCTGCCTGCATGACTGTATCCCCGGAACTGCCCTACCCAAACCTGATTTGCTAGAAGAGAATTTCTTCCTTTCCCCAGGATAATGTGCTGTTTTGCCTTCAGGTAGCACATTCCCCATCTGGAACACATCTGCGTGGCTGTGTGCAGGCAGAAGCCAGCAGGTTTTTTGGCCTTGTTGAATGTGCAGATGACTTGGTTCAGGTGCTCTGTCTCCATCCTGCTGGTGCTGACCTGCTCAGCCGTTCCTTCCCACCAGGCACTGCCCTACTGTCCCTGGCCGAAATGCTGGACCCAGACAGAAGGGATTCAAGTTCACCCTTGTGAATTATGTGCCTGTACCTCCACAGCTGAAAGTGCTTTGGAGAAGGGGTCAAGGAAGGATGCCACCAGGGCACGGACAGGTCTCCTCTCATCCTGTTTCCACAAGTGTCAGAATCATCTTTTCATGTCTTTCCTGCAGTTTCCTCGGATAGTGAAGGTCTCCATGGAGAGCTCACCTTATTTCCAGCTGGTGTGCCCCAATGGTGCGTACCGTAGCTTGCCACCAGGCACGTCTACCAGCGTGCGCATCCGCTTCACCCCTGATGAGAGCAAGGTGAGACTGGAGGAGCCAAAACACAGAATTATCTCCAAAGCCATTGTTTTCCTTGCACTCTGAGTACAGCCCATTCCATGCTGTGGGCTTGGCTCCAGGCTGTGGGCAGGCAGTCTGCAGCCAGTCACAGCTTGGCATGTGCTGTCAGGCACTGCACCCAGGCCTGACAGGCTCTGCTTCCTCTCCCTGCATACTCCTGAGCATTCCCAAGGGACGATGCACAGGGAACGGTACGAAAATGACAGAGGGGTGTTGATAGATGTTCAGCCATCTCTAGGCACAGTGGAAGGGGTTTAATTATTATGGAAAATACTTGAGGAACAAAGAGGTCAGAGAGCTTTCCTCCTTCCTATCTGGCAACAGCTTCCCTGCCTCACCCTGGACTGGAGCAAAGATGGTGCTTTTTCACACCCTCTGTTCTCCAGGGTTGCAGCTGTGCTGTCCCACAGCACAACTGACCATGATACAGCTGCAAGGCCAGGGCAGAGGATGTGCTGTGCCTGTGGCAGGGAGCCAGCCTGGCACAGCCACACTGAGCTCTAGGTGCCCTTAGTCAGCAGGAAGTTGATGAGCTGCAGGGGACTTGGACACCTGCCTGAAGGAGCTCATGTAGGGCAGGTACAACCTGCAGGCAGACCTGTGACCCCAGAGCCTGCGGCAGTGACACTGCTGTGGCTCTGTCTTCATGCCTGTCACTGTGGTTGCTCTGTCAGCTGGCAGCCGTTCCATGCCAAACATGCTTTTGCGTGGAGGTTTGAACACCAGTGCTGAGGCCCTGGCAAGTCTGATCTCAGTGCTGTGATCTGGAGGGTTGATGCTGTGATCTGGAGGCTTGTTCATATAGAAGCATTGAGGACATGGCATGGAAGGGAGGAAGCCTCAGAGGGAAAGAGAGGCTCTTTCCAACAGCATCTTCCTACCTCTTAGCACTGTTCTTCTCCTGACTTGGTTGGAGAGGCAAAGTTAGAGGGGAGCTCTGAGCCAACTGATGTTTCTACACCAGGCCAGAGGCGCAGGATCTCTTTGGGTGCAGCTATTTTCTTATCCTCCTTTTGGCTGCTTAGAGTCAGTTTAACACTTTGTCCTATTCTGAAAGAGTGGGAATATAGAAACCTAAAGAGTAATGTCCTGTGTTCCCTAGCTCCATGTTCCTTAGAGTGGACTTAGGAGTTATTTAACGTCATTAAAATTTAGAGTAAAAATTATGGTGGCCTAAGGCAGTTCTCTGTATGACCCAAGTGACTCAAAAGCTTAATGCCACTGAGATAGGTTTTGCAAAGTGCACTGGTGCCTTTAAAATATGACGTATTAGTAAGACTTAGTGTTCATTTTGGGGGTGGAAGAGGTAAATTGATGCCTTTGAAGGGTTATAGGAAATGGTTTTTCTTCTGCCATGGGGATGGCACAAAATGCCCTGTGCTGAAACAGTTTCTTTTCCTGCAGGATTATTCTCATCAGCTCATCTGCTTCACTGGAATGGAAAGGATAGTTGTGCCAATTCGGGCCATTGCTGCCCGAGCTATCCTGGAGTTCCCTGACCAGCTGGACTTCTCGGTCTGTATAGTCAAATGCACTACCCAGAAGACTGTGCTGCTTCACAACACTGGTAACCTGGAAGCTCATTACCAGATGAAAACCGAGAGGTGAGGCAGCTCAGCTATCTTTGTGCAAAAGACCTTTGGGTGATAACAGAGTCGGTAAAGAGCAACAAAAGGAAGCAGAGCATCAAAGCTGCTGCCCTGCAGCCCTGGCTGGAAATGGGCAGGACCTATGGGGTTTGCTGTTTCTTCTCACGTTTTAAGCAGGATGCAGCCTTTGAGCTTTCTCTGTCCCAGATTTCCTGGAGGGTGCTGGAACATGTTAGTAGCTGGCTTGCACCCTCCTGAGCACCAACACCTTCTGAAATGGTTGCTCACCACTGTCAGCCAAATAGACCCATTCTCTGGGAGACCACAAGCACGTGGCTTTCCAGTGGTCCCCGCATCAGATGCCCGACATGAGCTGTGTTGTGGGCAGCCCGAGCAGTTCCTGTTATTTAAAGCTGATCTGATTTCCCTTATCAGCTGAGGGCATCAATCACCTCTTCTGTTCCATGATGAACCTTTGAAAGCCAGTTTAAAATTTCAAACAGATGATTTAAATCTCTGAATAAAGTCAGGCCCCGTTTCACTGAGATTTCTTTTTAAATACTCTGAAGTTCCTGTGTTTCTGCTGTTTTTTCATTTGGTTTTGTGTTAAATGTTTACCAAAATATCATGAATTCTTCATGGGGAACTTTCATAAAGGTCTAGCTCCTTTAATGTCACAATATTAATATACCACATGCCCATAGGTATATGCACAGTGTATAGGAAATATGAGACATTTAGTGATTATGTGAAAAGCAATTGGGCTGATTTAGAAGACAAAAGTATAGAATAAATTTTGCTGGAAGGGACCTCTGAAAGTCATCTGAGTAAACACACTGCTCAAAGCAAGACCAGTGTCTGGAGATGTGACCTGTCCTTAGATGCCATACAGGAAAACAAACATACAAGTGGACCTAGTTAAAAAGCAGAAGAAAACAAGCTATTACAACCTCCTCCATACCTTACCTTTTCTGCCTGTCGGGTGCAGTAGTGATTCATTGAAAGGGTAGATCTAATAGGATGAGAACTATCTTAATGAACAGCTCACAATTAACAGATAAAAGGACAAAATTTAGCCTGCCAGCCCCATCTCTTGGCAGTGGTTTTCATTTGGTTATTACAGTGTCACGGATGTCTCCTTCACAGCTCTTCTATCTGTGGGCTCAGGGAACAGCTTAGTGATGTTGACTGAAATTCAGAGGAGTTAAGTTTAACAGTAGAGCTTGTGTCCTTGGGTCTTGGGCAGCCAGATCTATGTGAGAGATGACTGCTACAGCAGTAACAGAAGAGTCTGGTGGGAGGCAGGAGATGCAGGGGCTGATTTGCACTCAGTTTTTTAGTCCTGACAACTTGGCTGGATCCTCTTCTCCTGATAATTTGAAAATAAGAAGATATCTTCTTTCTCAGGCCTGAAGTCATCCCCAGGAGTGTTATTCCCATCCTGCCATCTGAGGGCAGGAGTATGTAACACGGGGCAGGAGTGGGAAGGGAATGGGATGGGAGGTAGCGCTGAAGTGTGGCCAGTGATTCCCTTAACTGGCAGCTTCTCTGTTCTGGCAAAATTTCTGGCAAAAGGAGAAGCAAAAAACCCTGTGCCTTGCCCACACCAGGCACTGATCCCCCCGAGGCCCAGCAGAGACCTGCAGCAGTCCTGGCACCAGCCCCGGGGCAGATGCAGGAGCATGTACAGTAATCCAGCTCCGGGGCTGGTGGGGCCTTGCCTTTCCTCTCCTCTCTGCAAAGTCTCACGTCCAGCTCATAAACATTGCTGGCCCAAGGCTTCTCCATCAGCCAGTAGCGATGTTCTCACTAGTGGTAATGGGAATAGGTCAGGCCCATAACTGCAGCAATAGGTCCTTAATGAGCAGAACCTGAAGCAAGTTCATCAGCTGTCACTACTGACATGAATAAAGTTCAGCTTGCCAGATGTTCTCTTTTTTCTTGTGTGTGATGCATTCATTACCAAACTCCCCAGAACACACTTTTAAGGTGATAGATTGACCACCAGCAAAGCTCCAAGGCCGGGAACTTTGTTTCCTCAGCGGGGCTATACAAGAGCACAACGCCCAGCAGCTGCTGGGCAGAAGCACATTTCACCTGAGCTGTCCCTGAGCTTCAAAGCACGGAGTCTTGTGTCTGTCAGCAAAGAGCTGTTTACCTGGTGACCAATCCTAATTGCTCCTGTTAAATCCAAAGTGCACCAACACATCTGCATAATTATTTCCAACACATTGCACAGTTTGTCTGGTGGGCCAAGCAAACAGTTAACCAGCCTGGATGACAACCCAGAGTCTCAGACTGCATTGCTGGTAAATACACAGAAACCTGTTCTGCTTCCTTGATGTGCTCCTGCTAATGGTGCTTCATTTAGCTGGGATTGGATCCTTTAGATTGTAAATGGCATCCTCCTTTTGGGTCTTGTTTCCATGTCACTGTATTGCTCTAATCTGCATTTGCACTTTTTCAGAGTTTTGATTGCTCCTTTTCATAGAGCAGCTTTCATTGAAATGCTGATAAAATGTGCCCTTTTTAGGCTAAATCAGGATGTTTTCAAGGTAAAATAAACCAAAGAACCACACTGCAAATTCAACAGTAATTATTCTTTAGTCTTCAAGGAACAGTTCCTTCTCCTTGTCTGATTCCTAGGCTGTAATCTCACAGGACAGGTAGTGCCCTAACATTTGCATCTCTTGAGATGAGGTTTCTAGGCAGCAGGAAAAGAGAAATTCCTGAAGCAGTCAGTGTCAAGTTGTGCATGCAGATAGCTCTTAACTCTCTCTGTGCTTTTCACAAACCATTCTCTGATGGGATTGCTGGCAGTCGGACCCTTGAGTCTCACTGCAGAGAGCTGGATGCAGAGTATGGGGGAGATGAGGTCATTTTATCCCACAGGATTTTCTGAGGGCTGGATCTCCTCAGAGATGGGTCAGTAGCTGTTTATGATGTGTTCTGTCTGTCTTCTGTTAATTGTGGTTTGTTTGCTCCCTGCTTGCCCAAGTGAGCTGAAGTGACCTGCACTGACTGGAGAAGGAATATCGTCCCCAGATGTCCCCCTGAGTCCTGATCCCTCTCTCTGTATTGCAGCCCTTTCTCTGTCATTCCGGCCACGGGAACTTTGGGCGGTGGCGACACCATGCAGGTGACAGTGGAATTCCACCCGCTGAAGACCGGTGCCCATTCCGGGTCCCTGGAAGTGTGTTACAACTCAGGTGAGTGCTGGGCACTGCACGGGGCACGGAACAGTTCTCCACCATCATCTCCCGTCATCCCAGCCACCTCAATTCCCTCTCCAGATGTACCTCCCCTGTTCCAGCTTTACCCCAAAGAAAAGTGAAAACTAGTTGGTGTTTAGGGGGTTGATAAAGTGGATCCCCTCTAACAGGGCTAAGATTTTTGGAATCCTGTTTTGCGGGGAGTTGCTGAGTGGAGGAAGGAGGAACCCTGATTCTCCACCACCGTGTGGCTATACCTGGGTGAAGTTTTATTTTATTCCTGGGCAGTGCTGTATGTGAGGTGTGAGGTCTCCATCAGACTCCCTCCAATGCAATGTATTTCTTGCACGCCTCTGTCCCGTATGCTGCTTCTCCATTGTCTTGTCATGGACCTTTTTTCTATGTTGCCCTCTACACATATGTGTAGTTTCTGTCTAATAACATTTTCAGGCTCTCGAGTTCCTGTTTAATGACAAATCAAGACAAATTTTTCCTCGTCTCCATTTCCCAGGCTGTTCATGCTGTTGCAAACCTCTCCCGTCTATCTCCCACTTGATTTCTAGACTGAGGAATCCCATTCAGTCTTCATATAGAAGCTGCTCTGTACTTATTAATCTTTCCTTTGTCACTTTTTTATTTAATTTGAAATGCTTCAGCTTGGTTTTTGAGATCAGAACAATAGCAGATATTTCAAGACTGATGTGGCTGTGGGTTTGGACAGGGAGATGATGATGGTTTTCATGATGTTCATTTTGTAGTGGTTTGTCATATTGCAGAGCTTTGGGTTGTGCTTCCTCGCCTGTGTCCCCTCCCACTGTGGGCTGTCACTTCACTTGCTCTGCTGGGCCTCCCTTTTCTGCCCACATGCCCCCAGGCATATTTGCTGGTCAGCAGCAAGAGATCAGGAGAGACAGGAGTCTCATGGGATGCTCAGGGGAGACCCTGGGCAAGCCAGGACTGAACAGGGCTCCTCAGCATCACCTGAAGGACTTTGATGCAGAATTCCCGGTGATCTGAGTGGGTCACCTGAGCACATCTGACAAATCTCACTGTACATACTGTCACCTTGGGGCCAAATCTCTACAAACACACTCAGAAATAAGGTGTTTAAGGGGTGCCCAGGACATCCTCAGGCTGTACACACAGAGCTGTCAGGATGTGATAACTGTACTGATCCACAGAACTGCTCATTCAGCTAAAAGCTGGGACACTTTCTTCTGTGACCTGTGGTTTGCTCTGTTCCTTGTGCTTCCATCAGCCAGTGAGCTGAGCAAAGACTCCCCTTTGCTTTGTTCCAGATGAAAGTATCCACACAGACCTTCATGGAGAAGCTGCAGATGTCAACATTGGGTTGAGCACAAATTCCGTGGAAGTTCAGAAGACTTTCATCACGCTGTCAAACCACAGAACCATGGTCATTGAAAACAGGAGTGACATCACAGCCCACTTCCAGTGGAAGACTTTTCCTTCTGAGGAAGACGAGAATAAAGAGAAGAGGAGGTTGGTTTGAAAGATGCATTTCAGTGAGATACATGGCCCAAGACTAAAACTAACATATGGCCTCAGGGGGGTGTTGGTGCTTTTGAATGGTTTAGGTCAAGTAAACCATGCCTGGCAATAGGGTGTGTATCCCTGGGCTTCAGGAGATCAGCACTTAGCATTCCAGTTCCATTCATACTCCAACCGAGGATGGCATTTTGGGAGGGGAAGGTTGATTACAATGACTGGATTTCCTCAAGTTCTAATTGGGCTTTTACCTCTCTAATCTTCTTACATGACCTGGCAACATCCTTAAACATTTCCTGAGTTGCCTGCCCCTCTTTCCAAAGGTGATATACACTCTTTTTTTTCCTTAGTTCCTTCAAAAGCTCCTTGCCCATCCAGGCTGGTTGTCTTCCCCGTCAGCTCATCTTTCAGCACATAGGGACAGTCTGTTCCTGTGCCTTCAAGACTTCTTTCTTGAAGTATGTCCATCCTTTCCGGACCCCTTGGTTTTTAAGGGCTATTTCCCAAGGTACTCTCCAAATCAGTCTCTTGAACAGGCTGAAGTCTGCCCTCCAGAAGTCCAGAGTGGAAGTTTTGTTGGTGCCCCGCCTTGTTTCACTGAATATTGAGAACTCTATTATTTCACTGTCACTGTACCCCAGACGCCCTCCAGCCACCACGTTTCCCACCAGCCCTCCTCTGTTTCTGAACAGCAGGTCCAGCAGAGCTCCACCCCTGGTAGGCTCACTCACCAGCTGTGATAAGAAGTTCTCTTCCATACACTCTAAGAACCTCCTAGACTGCCTCTTCTCCAGCATGTTGAGTTCCCTGCAGACATCTGTCAGGTTAAAGTCACCTACAAGAACAAGGGCTGGGGATCTTGCAACATCCTTCAGCTTCTTGTAGAATAAGTCATCCACCTCTTCATCCTGGTTGGGTGGTCTATAACAGACTCCCACCAGGATGTCAGCCTTGCTGGCATTCCCCCTGATTCTTACCCACAGGCACTCAACCTTATCATCGTTAATCTCAAGTTCCATGGTGTCGAGAGCCTCCCTAATATACAGAGCCTTGCCTCCACCTCTTCTCCCTCTCCTGTCTCTTCTGAAGAGCTTGTAGCCATCCATTGCAGCACTCCAGTCATGCAAGTCACCCCACCATGTTTCCATGATGGGGACTACATCACAGCTTTCCTGCTCTACCATGACTTCCAGCTCCTCTTGTTTGTTACATGTGTCACTAACGTGTGCATTAGTGTACATGCACTTCAGCTGGGCTGCTGACTTCACCCCTGACTCTGGCTTACCACCCCTAGGTTCCTCTCTGGAGAGCCTGGTTTCATCCCCTTCGCCTTCAAACCTAGTTCAAAGCCCTCTCAGTCAGCCCTGCCAACTCAGGGACTCCAGCAGGCTAGGTGCTGTAAAAGTTGCCCCCTGATCAAAAAAACCAAAATTTCACTAATGGTACCAGTCCTTAAGCCTGTAAAACCTCACAAAACCAAAACCAGATTGAAGTCAACTTTGGGGAAGCCTAGTGGCTTCTGAGGGGAAAGTGGATCACCTGGGGTCCAGGCTGAGGCAGAGAAGTGGGAAAAAATGGAAATAAACAGCCCAGAGAAGTAGCCAGAGAAGGTAATGGAATTTTCTTTTAACACACAGAGCTTGTATGGAAGTCGGACACTGTGTAAGTAGATAGAGAACAGTGGAAAACCAAGAAGCCCAGGGCACTAAAGGACCCTCTTGCCAGCTATTCAAGCGGGCGAGGGTCGATCTCCTGGTCCTTTGCAGGCGATTTAAAATGGCTCTGGGGAGTGCGAGTGAGCCAGACTGCAGCAAACAGGGGCTTGCCATGGCAATTTTGGCACAGCAGTTTGCACGGCGTTTTTTTCAGTTTTTGCGTGGCAGTTCGCTGAGCAGAAAGGGTGCAGCCACCCACCCTCCTTGTGTAATGGGTTTTGTCTTTTGGCTGTTTGTGAGGTGCTTGCCTTTTTTTTTTTCTTCTTTCTGCTTTTTTTTCCCCCCAGCAATGGTTTACAAATGATCAAAAGCCATTGCTGCTGCTGCTGCCAGCAAGAGTGTACTAACCCAAAGAGAACCCCCCAGGAAGGACGCAGCTGTCCAGGCCCCTGGCTGCAGGGAGGCTCTGAGCCTGGTGTTAGTATCAGAGGACAGTGCAAAAGGCACCTGCATGCAGTGTGAGCAGGTGAATAATCTGCTCTGTCCGTTGGCAGAGCTTAGGGAAGAAGTGGAAAGGCTGATGGTTTTAGCTTCAAGGTCACTGTCCTGCTGTCAGAGAAGTTTTTGCGATCTCAGAGCAGAGAGGACTTTTCTATGAGAGGAGATAGTGCAGGATCCTTTCCCTCTTTCTATTACCATGCACTCAGATGGGACCCAAAAAGCTCTGGATCATGAAAAGATCTCTCCAGGAGTTTACTGTCTCCCTCCTGCACAACAAAGTCCCTTCTCCTCTCAGGGCCTCTGTTTTCATGCATATAAAACCTTGAATGTCACTGAAGGGATGCGGTGCCTGAATTCATCAATTTCCTTTGGAAGTGCTCTGGGATGCTCTTGTGGAAGGCAGAGTAGGGAACAGAGCAGGTCCAAAATGGAAGAAACAGAGTGATGCTGCTAACATGTAGCTGCAACCCAGCTTCATCTCCCCTTCCCAGGGAAGTCCTGCAGTGGGTGCTCCGTGATCTTTATCTGCCTCTCCCGAGCAGCTCAGTGGTAGGAAAAGCCAGTTGAGGTGGCTGGTGGATTCTCCCTCAGCTGTGGCAGAGGCTTTGAGCCAGGAGGTTCTCTTGAGGGCTGCTGGCTTTGCAAGCCTCTCCTGAGCTTGTAAGTGTGGAGTAAAACTACCTGCTGTGCCAGTGAACAACAAGTGATCCTCTGATCCATTTGGGACCCCATGGCTTAGGGTCAGCCCTTGCTGAGGAGCTGCTGCTGCAGTTCCTCAAGTGCTCTGCTCTTCTGCACTTACACTTCTCTCTGCAAATATGTGGCTTATTAAACAATCTGCTGGCTTCGTCTCTTCCTGTGGCTGCAGGCAGTGTTATTTGCTGCAGCCGCCGAAGGAGGTCTGGCTGGAAAATTTCATGGAGGAGAGAAAAATAGTGAAGGAGAAGGGGACTTGTGAAGATCGCATTGCCCTGCTGAGCGACATGGTCCAGGAGGAGATTGCAAAGGTGCAAGAAGACCCCATGCTGTTCTCCGATGACATTTTTTCCATTGAGCCAATGGTAAGTGATAGCTGAGAACCTCATCTTCCTCCTCCTCCTTCTCCTCTCCCTCCTCCTCCTCCTCTTCTGCCTCCTCTTCCTCTTCCTCCTCCTCCTCTTCCTCCTCCCTGCCCCCTTCTCCCCTCCGGATGCAGTCACTCGGCAGATCCTCAGCTGGCTTGATGTGCTGAGAGGGAAGACATCAAGCTTCTGGTGAGGCTGTAGAGCTCGCTGCTGAAAGCCTTTCTGCCCTGCAGGCTCAAGGCAGGGGTGGGAGCTGACAAAGCCGAGCTCTGTTACCAGGGCTTTAGCTCAAGGGCACTCTGTGCATGTCCTTGCAGTGTCCACAGGGACCAGTTATTGTAGGCAGGGGCTCCCCCGACACGTGGTGTGTGGGGTTTAGTAGAGGGTGTTGGAGCACTGGCAGTTCACATATTGACCTGAAGCATGCAATGGTTCGCTGGGAAAAGCCCAAATTCAGCCCAAGGTTAATCATACAAATGCCAGTCCCTTCCTGTAACCATGACTTACCCTATTTCTGAGTCTCCCTTCCAGTGTCATCTGTGAGCCTGGACACAAGGCTGGCACGTTTAAATGGGCTTTTTGAGTTCTGTTGCACACAGGGGCAGAAAACCTTTTCCTTTTCTGTTCGTGCAAGCAAACCCCCACGTCCTTGCATCAACCAGAGCCCTGATTCTGAGTATTGGCATACTGAGAGATGACGAATGCCTGGTGTCTGCACAGTGCAAAATCCCTTCTCGTCTTGGAGTAAACCCTAGAATAATCCCAACCTCTGCTTTCTTTCGAAACAGATTAAACTAATATTTTTATTTCCGAGGAAGGGGATCATGTTCTCTCCTTGGTTACTCCTATGGCCCATCTAAGGCCAAGAGCCACCAGTGCACAATGGCAGTTTCACACCACTGTAGCTGACAGCAGCATCATGTGACCAAGAGCTTGTGTCAGAGCAGTAGGAATATTGTGGAGAGTGGGAGCTGATCTACTGAGCAATAAGAGCTGAGGTTGGAGTGTTTCCTTGGGCTCCTTGTGTTGTTCACTCCTGCCTCATCATTGATGCTATAAAAAAAGGCTTGCAGGACTGTAGTTGAAAACAAGAAATGTGGTGTTTGAAGATAAATATTTTGCCATCTCTTTCTGTTTTAGGAGGGAGAGATCGGGCCGAATTGTTCGGCCGAAATCAAGGTGACCTTTAAACCCCTAGAAGCACTAGAGTATCAAAGTGTGGCTTACTGCAACATCTCAGGTACAGCTCCTTTCCCCTGCTTCTCTCACCCACAGTAAAGCCATGGTGCAAGCCGGAGCCCACTGGGCTCCCGTGTAACTGCTGGGAAGAGTCCCTGGTCAGCAGGGCAATGCTGGCACATTCCCACTGTCCCTGCAACTTCCAGGGAGTCTCCTGTGCAAGGCCAGGGCTCAGAACACCTGTGTCTGGATTACTGATCCCAGAACAACCCAAGTAGTGCAGGGAGAAGCTTTCATGCCATGGCTTTGCCAGCATTTCCTCAAAGGCCAAAGAGCTACGGAGCAGAACAGCTTTAGTGAACGAGCGCTAAGCCCCTCTAGACCACTGACCTCCAGGATGGGTCCATTTGACATGGATCCATCATCAGGCGGCAGGAGCTGAGTTAGAAAGGTGCTCCCTGACCCTGAGTCACCTCCCACTGCCCAGACACCACCAGACCACAGGTGGCTGAGCTCTGCTGAGCCCAGGCTGCTTTGTGGAAGCACCACCCTTGGCCAGCACGTGCTTCTCTCCCTGTGCGGGAATTGTCACCTTGCAGCTCCCAGTCTGTGGAAATAGAACACAATGCTGAGTGTCAGAAGTTGAGGACTTTGGCAACAAAGTCATGTGCTGCTGGGCCAGGTAGTTTAGCAATTGCCAAACTCTTTATGAGCTTTGTGCCTTCACTGAATGGATTTCAAAGCTCCTCTAAGTACATGGGAAGGAAACCATAGAATCATAGTATGTTAAGGATGGAATGGACTTTAAAGATCGTCTAGTCCCAAGCCCCCTGCCATGGGCAGGGACACCTCCCACTAGACCAGATAGCTCCAAGCCCCATCCAGCCTGGCTTTGAACACTTTCAGGGCTGGAACCTCCACAGCTCCCCTGGGGAACCTGTTCCAGTGTCTCACCACCCTCACAGTAAAATTTTTTTTCCTAATATCTAACCTAAATTTCCTTTCTTTCAATTTATACCCGTTACTCCTTGTCCTGTCACTACAGGACATCAGAGATGTTTTAAACTCAGCAAACTGGTGGCTAAATTGGAAACCAGCCGAAAGAATGGGTTAGAAATTGGAAGTCAGCCCCAAGGGATATCTCCTGAGGGAAGAGAAGGGTCCATATCTTCTCCTGCAGCATCAGGAGCTGGTTGCATCCAGCTCAGAGTCAGGGACTAGCATTGAGGCTGCCTGGAAAATACAATATAACAGAGGGAATTGTTGTACTGAAATGGACATCTCTCCCCAGGCCGTGAGAGCAGGCTGCCCCTGCGCCTCATAGGGGAAGGCCAAGGACCCTTGGTTCGACTCAGCTATCATACACTGAACCTTGGGAACATTTTTGTCGACACACCCCATGTCTACGAGGTGAGCAGCAGGGTTGGGGTTGATCCTGGTGGCTCCTGAGGCAGCAGCGAGCCTGGTGGACCTGTGGAATTCCTGGCAACTTGGGCAGTTGTGAGCAGGGAATATTTGAAGTGCTGGTCAAATCTGGGGGGGTCTGAAAGGTGTCTGCTGTTCATGAAGCCCCAGTCTCTACTTTTTGGCAGCCTTCCTTGGGGATCAGCTGGGAGGCTTCCTGCAAAACAACTCATTGGCATGTGAAACCAACACTGGGTCAAAAAGCTGCACGTTCAGAGGCTTTTGTTGCAGCGCCAGACACAAGGCACCTTTGTACTGGGTTGTTCAAAAGCAGCTGGAACAAACTGGCTACGTTTGAGCTTCAGTCCACTGCAAACGGTTTTCAGTCAAGTGTCTCCTGCTTATTCCTGGGAATCACAGGAAAGCCATCTAGCCTCATGGCTCAGTGCTGGCCCTTGCAAAGGCCTTGGGAGTTCTTCCCCTTGCTGACCAGTCCCTCACCACACTTCAACCTTGGTGCATCTCTGGCTCTAGAAAGAAAAAAGTATTCCTGGGAATAAAGCAAAGGAATTTTCTACCTATTTGCCTCCACCCCAATAGTGGCGAGTTTGCAAAAAAAATAGAGAGCAACTGAAAGAGGTAGAAAATGAGGCACTATATCATGCCAGACACTTTCAAAAGCTTGGCTGTGGAAGGGAAAGACATGCTGGGTCTTCTTACCAAAAGATGGTGCTGTCTATACATTTTGATGCTGATGCCTCATTATCAATGTATTGTTTTCACGACATGAGAAAAGGGAGCTGTGCTAACCGGGGCAGTAGCAGCTCTGTGGTGATTCGCTACGCAGCTGTAATCACTCGACGTTGCTCTCAGGGCCACGTCTGAATGACCAGAGGTGGACTGCTCTGGGGTCCACGGGATAACCCCAGGGTGACGCTGGTTATGTGGAGTTATCACTGCTTTGCATGAAAACCCAAAAGCAGAACTTGTCCTGTTGTATTTTTTTTACTTCTGCCATTCAGCAGCACAAAGCATCTTCTGCCTTTTCCAGGTGTTAATTGCGTCACTAGAAAATAACTCACAAGAAGGGAAGATTCCATATGTATTTCCATTTTGCTTTCTTGCTGCTGCAGGTGAAACTGATTAACACAGGAGCTATTGATGCTCCCTTCACCTATATCCCTTCAACGGCAAACGTGGGCTACTGCTTCAAGTTTGCGCCTGAGGAGGGCATCATTGCACCAGGCGAGATCCAGACCATTCAGATCTCCTTCAATGCCACCGTATTGGGGAGGTTTGAGGAAGAATTCCAGTTCAGTGTGGCTGGATCTCCTACGCCTGCGATCCTGAAGATCAAGTAAGGACTCTGGGAGCTTGGTGGGCACATCTGTAGCTGTCTCTGGGACATCCTCCACCTTCCATATTTTGGGGTGGAGCAGAGAAAGAAGGTGTTTCCTGAGGTCTTAATCTCTGCTCTGATCCTGGCATTGCCTTAGTGTAAAGATGCTTGGTGCCCTGTGTGGTTCCTGGGAGCTGGAATGACTCCTCCCTGCAGGGATCTCCCTCTGCCTTGGGCCATGGCAGGCAGTGGGATGGATCAGCTTCGGGCAGTAGCTGCTCTGGGATGTCCCACCTGAACACCCAGCAAGGCCCCCAGGGCTTTGGAGGTGGGCCAGCCTGGGTAATTCTGCACCAGAAGCAGCATTTTTAAAATCCTCTGTTAATAATTTGTCCCAAATGGGCAGCAGCAGCCCCACCTCACCTCTCATGCCCATGCAGTGGGGGACAGGCTGTGCTCCAAACTCCTGTGCAGAGAGTGCTCTGGTACCTCCTTTTCACAGCCAGGAAAGGAGTGATGTGGGAGACAGGGAACTGTGCAGCAGGGACCGTCCCAAGGACTTCGGCATCATCCCATGGGCTGGTGCCGTTGCAAGAGATAATCCTCGTCCAACAAAACGGAGAAAGGGTGATAAAAGGGGAGGCAGAGCTCAGTCCTCAGGACTACAGCAGCATGAGGGCTTGTCCCTGCTAGCCTGAGCTAGCATGTGCTGGTAGGATAATGTAGTATAAGAGGGAAAGCTGATGCTGGCTGCTCTGGACCTTTGGAGCTAGGCTGCTGCTGTCGGGAGGCGCTGGATCAAGGCAGTAAAGAAATGAAAGCAATCTGCAGTCGATTATACCAACAGGATAAGGGAGATGGATAAAAAAGAACAAGAAGGTTATTACTTAGCAAGAGAAAAGTGGTGACTACCCGTAGTAGTGAAACAATTATGCTGGCTTTGTTTTTGGAGGAAGAGTGCTGCTTTTTTTATTTTGGAAATCAAGAGGGAACCTTTCACCATCAAATAACTGATTCTCCCCCAAACTGGTCATGAGATGTTATGGCATGAGCAGCTTTCCCCTTGAGCAAGGGCAGGTGTCTTTTGTTGAGATGTGTAGAGCAGAGCCAGTGGCAGTCCTGTGAGTACAACAGAAGGCACAGTTCACTGGTCCTTGATTTTTAACCAAAAGGCAGAGTGGGCATTGATTGGCATCAACCACAAAATAAACTTGTGAGTGCTGTGCAGCTTCAAGTGCTGATTTCAGTGGATGCTGGTGACTTTTGGAGCCTGTCTGCTCAGTTCAAGGACAGGTGAGGTGGTGTGGTAAATTCAGGACACCCATGTTTGGTTGTTTAAGCTATTGCTCTTGGCTGTGCCAGCTGGTGCCCTGGTGACAAGCTGATCCTTTCCTCTAGGATTCATCTGTCCACTGTGTAGAACTGTTGCTGCTCTTCTCAGAGGATGTTTGGGGCTCCCCCAGCTTTATGTCTCAAAACTGTCTGTAATGATTGTGTGGGTCAAAATCTCCCAAGAAAGCTCCTCCATGGGAATACCAGTTACAGCTAAGAAGTAGCAAAGCAGGGAACCTGTGGCTGGAAAGGCTGGTTACGGATGTTTGTGTCCATCACATTACAAATGGGGAAACTTAAGGCACGGAGCCATGTCTGGGTGTGTGTTCAGAGTCCTTCATGAGACCAGCAGCAACTCAGGGGCATTTCCTGCCTGCCCTGTGCCCAAAGCCCCATCAGTGGCTGTCGGCTGCCAGCCACTTGGCTTTAGCTGCCTCCTGTCCACAGGGACACTGTGCTGAGCACGTGGTGGTGTGTTGATTTGAAACCCACAGTGCCCAACACCAGGTTTTATGCCCCCGAGCTATGACAGCCTGACACTCTGCAATTCCCTTTAACCAAGCCATTGCCTCCTCTGTCCTCGTCATTGCAGGGGGTTTGTCACTGGACCGTCTTTACACTTTGACATAGATGAGATGAACTTCGGTGACATCTCCTTTGGTGAGTGTTCCCTGGGCTTGGACACAGCGTGAGTGATCTGTGTGTTCCAAAATGGACCACTTGAACATAAAAGCATCCGTCACTCCTGTTCTGCCATAGCAGCCTCTTCAGGGTGTGAACTCCAGGGCTGCTGGTGCCTCAGGTAGCATTTTGCCACTGTGAGATCAAATAGAACCAAGGAACAGAAAGTCAGCATTTTCTGGTGTCTCTCTGTCCTGGTTTAAAAGACAGATGTCTGCCAAGGAAGGCAGGAATTTTCCTGGAATGGAAAGATGACCCCCTCCCTCCAAATTATTTGGCCTTTGAAACTACAGGGCTTCCAGGCAAAAATATGGGAAAAGGAATAACAGTTCTTTACTAGCATATATCAGGACAGCACAAACAACAACACAACAACCAAAGCTTCCAACCTGCCAAGTACTGTTTTTTCCCTGTGATGTAGTTACGATCACAGGCAGGAGGAGCTGTGGGTCTGGCAGGACAGTGATCCCCTCCCAGCCGGCACCGGCAGGGAGGGAGGCAGGGAGGGAGGCAGGGAGGGAGAGAGGGAGGCAGGGAGGCAAGGAGGGAGGCAGGGAGGGAGGCAAGGAGGAAGGCAGGCAGGCAGGAAGGAAGGAAGGCAGGAAGGAAATCGCTCCTTTTGCAAACTCGCGGGCAGCAGACAGTCTCGGCATTGCCAGACCGCAGCGGGCAGAGGCGGGGAAAGCAGGCAGGTTGGATCGTAGTGCTGAGCTGCAGCGCAGCGAAGTCCCGGGGCCGAGCACGCAGGCTCCCGCAGCACCACGCGGCCGGCCTCCCCGAGCCCCAGCGGAAGGAAGGGAGGAAGGGCCCGCTTCCTGCAAAGCCTCACCTCTGGCTTCACAATGAGCGGCATCACGCCACAACTCCCCAAAAACCCCCAGTGGAAAAGCCCGCCCCCACAGCCAAATCCCCCAAAACTCCTATCCCCCTTCCCAGACCAAGGGAAAAATTCACCACGAAGCCTAAACCCGTAGCAATGAAGTTCATGAACCTTTTAAGAAAACTCATTGCCTTTCCTGAGCTGCTTCTTCCCCTCCCTGCATCACCACTGAGGTACTTCAGTTGCCTTTTGAATAAATGAAACGAGAAAGGCAACAGGTAGAAATATGATTCTGTAATAGGAGATTCATCCTGCTTAATCCAATTTCATTCCTAAGGTCTCTTCAGCTGAAGGCAGCTGTTCTATGTTTGCTTCTTTTTAACTGTTGACTGTTGTCTGCATGCGGTGACCTCAGTCTCATTTGAGGCTGTGACATCCGTGTTTGTCCTTTTGGTGCCCCTCCTGCCTCTCAGCTGGAATCACTGCAGGAGCTGGCAGTTGTCACTGTCGATGGGCACAGAGAAGCTCTGGACTGCACCTGCAGTTGTTTTCCCCCCCATCTGTGTTCAAATGACTCTTGGTGAGAAGGCCTGGGGATCAAACTCTTCCCCACAGAGCTGGCCAGCCAAGCCAGATGTCCACTGCAGAGCAGGTTGTGGCTGGTGTCCGGGCTCTGCAGAACATCCCCACCATGCATCGCTGTATCTCTGGCTTTCCAGTATGGAAAGTGAATCTCAGAGCTAAAGTGGGGTAAAGCCTTGCAGGCAGCAATCACAGTGAGCAGCGTGGGTGTGATGTCCCCATTTGTTGGTTGAGGTGGGATGTGGTTCCTAATTGCTAATCTGGAAGCAAGGCTCGGGTTTGCCTCCAGTGGAGTGGGCTCTGAGCTGTCACATGCTCAGTCTGTTTGGCCCAAACCAAGAGATGCCATAAGGATCCTGCAGAGAAAAACTGCATTAGAGTGCTTTGCATCATGTTCTAGTTCCTGATTCCATCCTCACTTTCTTTTACTGTAGCTTCTTCTCAATGACAACTCACTGTTTAAATATCTTGAAAACGGTGGGAGTGTTGGCAGACTTAACAGGGAATTTTACAGCTTGAATTTTCAGAGTAAATGCTCAGTCTGGGTGCACACTCATCAGTGAGAAATAACTGGTGCTGGTTTGGGGCAGGTGAGGGAGCTCCTCCTGATCAGAAAGAAACTTGCAGTGTTCAGCAGGGCCAAGAGTGGGCATTTTCAGGGCTGCAATCTGGAATCAGCGTCAAAGGGAACTCAGTGACAGTTAATTCCTCATGCAGCTACTCAGTGAGCTGTAGTTCAGATAATAAAGAGCTAAACTCCAAGCACACTTTCATCCTACCAGGATATTCACATCAGGAGTCATGACATAATTGGTGCCTAAATGGATATTTGTGTCCTTTTCCTAGGCTTTCCCTACACCAAGACCTGTCGCCTCACAAACACCTCCCCGGTGTCCCTGAAGTTCAAGCTCCGCATGTCGGACGATGGCACGCAGCCTGCTGTTAGTTGCTTTGATCAAATACGCAAGGAGAATGACCCATCCTGGAGGAAGGGAATTCATTTTTATGTGGAGCCAAGGGAGTTTACAATGACTCCCAGCCGAGGAATCATCCTCCCCCACGGACACGTGGATATCAAGGTATAGGAAGAGTCCAGCCATACACGCTTCAGCACCAGGGCTGAAGCTTCGCTGGAGTGTGGGAGGGCTTTAGCTCTGATGCCAACTTTGAGCATTGTGTGGGTGAGAGATCTGCACTGGTGTGAGGCCTCTGTTAGCTGGGTTACTCGGGATATTCCTGAAGGAGCACTGTTCTGTTTCCAAAATCATACGCTGAGATCACATAGCGTATGGTCAAGTACTGAAGCCATTTTTGTGTTTTTGAGAGTGATTTCTTTGATTGGAAGTGGGCAGAGGAAGGATGACGACAGAAGGTGGCTGTTAGAGAGATGTCATTGTATAATGCAGTTTGCTTTTCTTGGTCTCATTTCTCTTCTGGGGAGCAGAATGATCTGCATTCACTGCAGGGGTCTCCAGTGGTGACAAAAAACTCTGCAGCCATGAACTGCCCAGCATCTGCTGGGCCACACTTTGCCCTCAATTTCTTGCTGTAAAGCTGGACTTGTTCTGTTCAAGTCAGCAGATTTCCTCTGTATTTATGTCATTGTAGTCAGATGAAAAACTGGCCCTTTAATCTGAATACAGTGGTACGTAGAGCTTTAGTCTAATGTTTTAATTTAGCTGACCTATGCCCTCATAGCAAGGTGTGTTTCATAAATCTGGTATTGCCAGAAGGTTTTTGTTACTCCCAGAGACTGTTCTCTACACAGGGACCAGCAGAAGAATTAAGGCAAAATCCTCGCTTTCCTCACCATGAAACAAGAACTGGAAGATACCATATGTGGGTAATGAGCTTTTGTAAGGAGGAATTGACTGCTCTTCTCTTCCACCAGGTGACCCTGTGTTCCAACACTGTGATGGAGTTCTACCGGCGCATGCTGGTGGACCTGGAGGGTATTGTCGAGGGAGTGGTGTCAGTGACCATCATGGCCAGGTACCAGCACTTCCCTGGCCTCCCCCAGCACATTGCCTTGTACAGGGTTTGCTGGCTGCAGCTCCCAAGGAGAACTGTTGCTTAATGACCTCATGTTCATCCCAGCTGGACATGAGAACAGCAGTGCTAGGAAAGCAGCCTGTTGTGAAAAGCACCCCTGCTCACAGCCCAGCATGGTCCTGGAACCTTTTCTTAAGGGAACAGGAATGATAAAATTTTTTGGCCTGGTTTTTGGTGCTTGAGGTGGAACAAATTTCCCAAGGGCCTCCTCTCCTTCTTCCTGCAAGAGGTGGAGTTGTGCTGGGTTGTGACCACCCTGCATTGGTTTGGGACACACCGAGCAGCCTGCTGAGAGTCGGGGTCTGGTTCTGTTAATGAGGGCATGTGACAGTGGGGAAGTGGCTCACAGCAAGAGTGGTGAGGGCAAGACCTTATGAGGGGAAAACAGCCCTTGATGTGGCAGGTCAGCTCTAGTTTTTCTCCTTCCCTCTGCTTCCCATTTTGAGCTTTAATGTTCTCAGACTTAACCCAAAAGTTTTTCTTGCTGCAGCCAAATTCTATCCTGCTATGCTGCTGTGGGCATCAGTTTAATGACAAGAGGGATACAGTTCCCTGGTGCTGTTCCCCTTCCCAGGCAGAGCCATCCAGTCAGTGCCTGGGCTGCCATTTTGTAAAGCAGGTGCAAATGGGGGCAGACAGTGCATGGACCTGTGGAGTGAAGGACTGAGGGAGCTGTAGGAACTGGGAGAGGGTGATCACCCACTCCATAGGGCAGGTGGTGTCTCATGCCCTCCAAGGCTGGCACAAACAGCTGAGTTCTCAGGCAGGGCAACGGCACCATGGGAGAGAAGGGAGTCATTTTCACTGATACACTGGAGTCTTGTGTTCCTTGAGCCTTGGTGGGCACTGGTTCTTGTTGGGAAGGCTCCCCCAGAGCTCATGGATCACTGGGACTGTTACAGGAGTCCTTGCAAGCCTTCTTGGGTAAAGGAGGGACTGAGGCAGCTGTGGAACAAGTGCTCTGCTTGGGGCACTTGGCAGCCTCTGGGTGCTGCCTCTCAGGTTTTGCCCCTCCTTGACAAGACATGTTTGAGTGGGAAGACTTTGAAGGCAGTTTATCACTGTAGGGCTGTTAAATATCTATTTGACAGTGATAAATGTGTTATGCTCCATTTCGCAGTCTTTGGGGGTAAACGTTCTCCATTCTCTCAGTATCTCTGATTCCCTTGGGGTCATCTCTTTGCCCAGATGCATCGTTCCTCAGCTGCGAACATTCCCCGGTGTCCTGTGTTACGATGAGTGCTGTCTGAAGGTGCCATACGAGAGGAAGTTCCTCATTGTGAATACCAGCCACCTTCCTGGCTGCTACGGGCTTATTCCCCAGGTTTGGCATCGCATCCACCTCCTCGTCTCAAACATTATTGAAGAGATTTTTAGGGGACAAAAGGGTTTGGATAAGACCTTGCTGGTTTCTAGTCAGTCTTAAAGATCTGCTGAGAACAGGATCTTACCTGAATGTAAACTTTCCTTCTGAGGAAACAGTTTATGTTCTAGTCTTCGGGGTGTTTTCTTGTGGGAGATCTTAGAGGGTTGTGAAAAGCTGCTGCATCCACAGATACCAACGCCTGTGCTGGCAGCCTCTCAGGACCCCCTGAGAATGCTAAGCCTACAATTCTTGCATCTTGTTTGTGCCTTTTACCTTTGTCCTGGGGATTTTTAAAAATGTGTGTGAGTTGCCATTGCAGTGGATGTTAAGGAGTTTAAAGTTTCTTCAAAGGTCCCTCTGAAGCTGCATTTGATTCTGTCCCTTCTAGAAACGCAAGGAGGATTCTCCTGTGTTCTACTCAAGCTCCAAACCCTGTGGGATTGTCCAGCCTTACGGCATTGCAGAGATTCCACTTACCGTTGAAGTCCAAAAACTGGGCAAGCATCGCACCGTTGTTCTTATCGGTGTGTTCGGGGATGAAAGAAACCCGCTGGTGAGTGCAAGAGGGAGATGTGTGCCTTTGTGCAACTTGTCCTGGCAGGGTGCAAAGTGTACAGGGATTCTTCTGGGGAAAACAAGCACAGGCTGGTGTGGAGGAGGACAGAAGGGATTGATGGCAGAAATAGCTCATGCCTTATAGGTGGTAATCTCAGTGTCTGACACAGAATGTAGTTCATCTAAGATGGAATCGAGGATAATTTTAGTTAATTAATCATTAAAATGCTATTAACTGTGGAAACATCTGTTTTAAAATGTCTTATCATCTCTCTGAGCACAAAAGAGGATGTCAGAAGACTTCTGGGAACCTTGAACTTTCTGCAAAAGAAAGGAAAGCTGGCATTTCAAAAATAGTTGCAAGGATTTAAACTTATATTAAAACATATGGAAATGATGATGCCAAATTCCCTGGATGGCACCAAACATCTGAACCTGGGCCATTGTGGCACTGCATGTAAATCAGTCTACAGGAAGGACAGGCAGTGCAGGATGTGTCAGGGAGCCTGAAGTTTGGCAAAACAGTTGCTTTAACTATCAGGCTGCTTACCTTAAAGAGGAGGGTTTCTCCCCACCAGAATAACCAGTCGTTTAACTGTCAGCCTGGTCTTAACTAGAGATTTTTGCAAAGCTTTTACCTTTGGGGCAATAGTTTGTAGTTTGAAAGTTTCTCTTACCTTAATGCTTTTTAATTTGGAGGTGAATACATTGTTTTTTATTTTCCCCAAAAGCCCAGCATTTCAGCTGGAGAGTGGTAGCTGTCCCTAAAGAAATAACTTGAGTGGGATTGAGCTGTTTAAGCTTTTTTGGCTTTCGCTGTTGTGGTTGGTTTTGTTCTTTTTTTAAATCTTTCTTGCCTGCTTCCTGGGACAGAGAGCAGAATTACGGAGCACTGGACGGCTGGCAGATATCTACCCAAGTCCGAGGCTGATAGAGTTTGGCATAATCCCAGCGCTACAGCCTAATTCACAAAATTTTACCCTCTTCAACGAGAGTCTTGTACCTGTAGACTTCAGGATAGAGATCGTAAGTATCTGTGCAGCTGTTTTCCAGGGAAATTGACTGGTCAGTAGCAGCCATGACTTGGTTTTTATGTGCAAAATTTCTATATCACTCTGTGTGAGAGAAGGCAAGATACTCCAATATTCCAGCTGAGTAAGGCAAGAGGAACCTGGCTCTGGGGTGGTTTTAGCTGGGGCACCCCTCAGTGAAATCAGGTGCAGAGATGTTGGAGCAGAAATTAGTCTGGACTGTGTTGACAAGTTCTCCCTTAATTTTGTGGAAGGTCTTTAGCTGTGTGTGTCACATTTTTGGAGCTCTGAGATCAAGAGAAACCTGATACTGTGGACTTGTTTGTGTCCATGGATGAAGCATCAGGCCGTGTGGGAGAGTCCAGCCACAGCCTCCTGGGCCAAGGAGAAACCAGATGACGAGAGTTCTTGGGAAGGGTGGGCCATGCCCACAGAGCACATGTCGTCCAGTTTTCTTTCTGCTTCCTGCTTTCCTGCTCTGCCATAACCATTTAGAGACGACTTTTCCAAAGCAGAGGGTACTGGGGCACCTCTCTGCAGCTGATGATCAGTGGGAAGTGAGGGCTTCGGTCCTTTAGGGGATGTTGAGAAGAACTGATGGCCCTTTGGGAAAGAATAGTTTGGTGTTGGGGTTTTGCACAACTGGTTTTGCAGAGTTATTCTTCAGGCTCTCAGCAGTGTCCTCCAGCTGTGTGGCTGCTGGGCTGGGATTTGAGCAGTCCTGGCTTCCTCCGGCCTTGAGCCTTTGTGAGAAGCCAGGAGAGAGAAAGCAGCTTTCCTTGGCATACACTCCAGAGAAAGACTGGGGAAGGAACACTCTCCTGAGGATAAGCATCCCTTGGGTTGGGCAAAACTGGGTTAATTAGGTGAGTCTGTTAAAGGAGGGGAGAATACAGGTTGTATAAGCTCTGCTGTTGCCCGATACTGTACCTTTTATTTAGGGAAATTAGGGAAATTATTTAGGGAATTTATGAATTTTATCCTCCCCTCTTTAGTCTTTCCTTTTCTTATATCCCACAAGAGACCAGGGTGTATGGTTTCCATCCTAAATACATATTATGCTTGTCTTGCAGACTGGCAAACCCCACTGCTTTGCTGTTCAACCCAGTGAAGGAGTTATCCCCGACAAGGGTGAGGTTCCTGTGACTATCACAGCAACCCTGGATGACACCGGGCTTTTTGATGACACTATCTATCTGTTCATTGGGAACAACCTTTGGACCAGCTTCGTGCTCATGGCTTGGGGCATTGGCACCACAATTGTCATAGACAAACCATTCACCCCGGAGCTCAACTTGGGATACCAATTCAGGTAGGAAATCCCTCCACTCCCACCTCTCCTCCTGTCTCAGTAAGGAGTTTTGCTGTAGTCCTTCAGGCATGATCTTCTTCAGTGTTCAAAGCCCTGACTCCTTCCCTGAAGGCAGAGATTCCTTTAGAAACACGTCATGGCCAGCTGAGAGTTGTTAGATACCCTCAAAAGCCACTGAAAGGCAAACCAGTTGCTAAATTGCCGCTGAATTGTCTTTAGTTCTAATACATTTATGTCCTCACTTGATCAAGTAATGATGTCGCAGACTCCCCCGGAACAAAGAGGTTCCCAAAATGGCGCCCAGAGGCGGTCCCTCCATGTGGCTGAGGGACCAAGGGAAGATGGCATCACACCCTTCCCTTCCAAAATGGCGCCTCCCAGGAGCAACCAGGGGCACAGGGGAACAAAGAGACAGGATGGTGACAACCCCCACCGGGAAGGCAGGAGCCCACAGAGCAGTTCTAGAGGCAGATGGAAACTTGCTGGTTTGTGTGGGGTTTGTGCCGCCGCTGCCGCCGCTTCCTCATGCCGTTCATGGGCTCTGCTGCTGCTGTCCTCTGCCCAGGACCTCGCTTGTTTTTTCGCTGCCAGCAGAGTTTGCAAAGTTCACTTCAAAACAGTTTCTAATTGCGATATGAGTTTTCTACAAATGGCTACAAGTGCTAAACCAAAGCTGCCGCGAACAAGAGAGGCCCTGCCCCCTTGGTTTCCTCTCCTGGAGCAGGCAGCCGATTTTTACCAGCTTGCTGGGATCATCTGGAAGCTGCCTCTAGCCTGTTTTTAAAAATGCCTGCAATCATACCCCCACCCCACACACAAGGTCCCCAAGTGCAGGATCTCAAAAATTCAGTAACAGTTTCTGGCGCAGATTAATACAAAATACAATAACAGTATGAATCACCTCAGAACAAACATTTTGGAGGAAAACACCAGGTCCTGTTAGCCTCTCTTGGAAAATGCTACATTACCCTCATAAACATATTTCTCTTTGCAATAATGACATCAGAAGGGCAGCTTATCAGACACTATTTCTGGTCCACATTAAGAGCTGGAAATGAAGACAGTCTCCAAGCTATTAAGACCTCAGATTGCTCATTGGGAGCAGTCTGATGACCAGGGACATAGCTACTCCTGTACTATTTTCCATCTTGGCTTCTCTTCTAGCCTCATTCCCTGCAGTCGTCAGTTCAAACTAACAAATGGTGGCAACCATTTGCATCGGCTCTTCTGGAGCGTGCAATGTTACACCCCACCTGAGGAGGAGGGCCAGAGTGTCTCAGCCGTCAGTACCCTCAAGGACAAAGATGATTCCCAGAGCCCCAAACGTACCACCCCGATGTTTAGGCTGGAGCCATGGGCGATGGACCTGCTGCCAGGCCAGTCTGGGGACTTGGTGCTGCAAGGCTTCTCCCCCATTCCGCAGGTGAGGTCTCCACCAAGGGCTGAGCCTGGGGAACCATCAGATCCCCTCCTCTGGGCTTGTTCCACAGTGCCTTGTCATTTACCTGGGGAAATGAGCAGGGGCCTTCAAGAAACTGTGGTTTAAGGCCACACGTTTCCGTAGCAGCACCGGTTGCTTTCCTTGCTGGCCACCATCAGGCCAGCTAAGGCTTTATTGTAATTCCACAGGTACCAAAACCCGGTGCTGATCCCAGAATAGGGGTGGAAGGAAATATTGCTCTTTTGGGGCAAACAGTGTTGCATGCTGAGTCAGCAAAGAAGGGCAGAGAAATAAGTTACACTTAGACTACGAGCCCAAAAATAAACTGAATTAAACAAGTGCCAAGTGGTTTATCTGGGTTAAACACAGAGTAAAACAAAAGCCATGTGAAGGGAGAGAGTTTCTCACAAGTGCCTTTTTTGGTTATTGGGGTGCAGTGTTACAGACAATTAAGCGCACAATAAATAAGCTGCATCACAGGAAGTAAAGGGGGCAGTGGCCATAACTCTGTGGCAGGAATAGGGCCCATGTTGGGTGGTGGGTGGTGAGCCAATGCAGAGCATTTGCTGGATGCCCTGCCAGCACCTGCTGGTGACACGTGACTCTTGCATGCAGGAGGTGCAGGATTATGTGATGTGTGAAGCTGTCATTGGGACAAGCAAAGTGATGGAAAAGATAATAGAAACGATCATTACCTGCGAGTTCATTGATCCCTCTATTGAAATATCAGCCAGACATTTCTCTTTCCGGGTGGAGAAGGTAAGTCTCTGTATTGCATCCTGGCATTTAACAGCATGGCTGAGGGGGGTGCGTGCTTGTGTTAATGCCTCTCTTTACACTTCGTGAGGCACTTTGTAAAGTGAGTGAGGATGCTTTTAGAGATGAGACTGGTATTTAACTTCCCCAACGTAAAATTGCAGTTACAGCTGCACTGCCAGGGGGGATCGTGGCCACTTGCAGAGAAATGCCAGTTTCTCTGCTCACTGTAAAGGGAAGTTTTTGAGGATCCTCCAAGGGATGGTGATGTCTAAACACCGATGCTGTAGGGAAGCTGAGAAAAATGGAGATTCCTGTGAATTCTTCAGGTTGACAAGGAAAAACCCATCATCTCTTGTGTCTCTTTGCCTTCTCTGCTCTTGGCATGGATGCTTTATGGTGTAGGCATATGGTATAGCTCTGTGCATTTCCCCAAGCCTCACCTGCTTCGAAGGACCCCCAGACATCCTGCAGCTGCAGTGATGATAACACTGAGGCAGAGCAGGTGCCCTTTAATCTCTGGATCCTAACTCCAGCATCATCTTTCCCTCTCCTGCAAGTTGTCTGAAAAAGATAAGATGTTTCATTATTTGGTTTCTGTAGTTTCAGGCCTCTCCTCTGGTTCCCAGGCTTCCACTGAAGTACAGAATCCCTGGAACAGGCAGTTCAGATGTAGTTAGAAGCTTTTCAGCTCTCCCTGATTCTGCCTGGATTCTGCTCAATGCCACACACACAAACTGATTTATTGCATACTATGGCACAGCACCTGTTTGATAACAGTACATCCAGAACTAGTTTCCCAGACTCTCTGGTTTCTCTAAACCATGCAGGAAGCCCAGCACGATGCATAGACAGGAAGGAAGAGCCCAGGCTGATCATAGATTTGAGACCTCAGACACCTTGTCCCTGTAGCAGGGGCTGCAGGACACATGTTGCAGACGAACTGCTTTTATGAGGCTGCTAGAGCCAAAAAGGTTGTAAGAAATGACTGTGTGTGAGGGAAGATCATCTAGTGCTGTTCTGCCCAATAGAGAGACAGAACTGGAGACAAATGGTCTGGATTCACTTTCTGCTTTGGATCTTGTTCAAGCAGCTGCCTCCTCTCAGGGGCCTATTCCCTCATCTGTATGTGGGAGTATTTCTCTGTCCCCCAGAGGATGCTGTGGTTTCTAAACATGGAAAGCATCTACTATAAAGAAAAATCTCCTGGAAGGGTAGAAACAAATAGAAAGGTTAAATAGAGATGTATGCACTTCTGGGGCTGAAAAATGTGAAATGCAGCAGAAGGAGGTCTATGGCTAGTTGAGGTTGTTTTTCCTTGTCTCCTGTTTCCATAGAAACCCAGCGATGTCCTGACTCTGCAGTACGAGCCTTTGACTTTAAAAAACACCTGCTTGCTGCCGCTCGACCTTATGCTGGACTTGGAGCAGCCCTTTCTGGTCTGCGATGCAGACCGGCAGCCCCTCCCGGATGGCCAGGTGAGCAGCCCTGGACTCCTCCAGTGAGGTTTGAAGAGGAGGGACATGGCGGTGCCTTCCTGTTGAGAGGTCGTCGTGTGGAGAAGTTTATTCTGTAGTGTCAGCAGTGGATTGGCCTGAGCTGCATCAGCAGAGCTGCAGAGGGAAGCAAAATCTTATCTAAATTGAGAAGATCCATGCTGGCTTTAAGGCATGAGGAGAAGGGAGCAGGCAACTAGGTCTGGGCAAGCTATGCAGTAAAGGTGTCTCCTGGAAAGCATCCCAGCTCTCCAGCAGCCATTCCCCTGTATTGCTGCTGAGCACAGAAACGTGGGCCTGAGGGAATCCTGGACTAGAGTGTGGTGCCTGCAGTCAGACCCTTGCTGTAAAGAAATGAAGGATGAACTGAGAGGCCCATGCTGGGGTCACACTTCGAGCGTTTACTGCTTCATGCTGTCACGACCTTGGGACGTCATCCCACGGGTGATTAATTACTGTTCATCTCCTTGCAGCCTGTGACAGTGGATGTAGGGGAGACCCGTCATCTCTACATTGCATTTGACCCAGCTTATGAACTGGATTTTAATAGCTGGAAAGAAAAGAAGGTTCTGAAGATAGACATGGTCAGGGGCCATCCTTATGTGGAGCGTATCACCCTTCGGGGAGAAGCCCACTTCCCGAATCTCCGTATCCGGCCCAGCACCCTGGAATTTGGCTGCATCCTGGGTGGCACTGAAGACGTGCGTTATCTGGAGATGACCAACTGCAGCCCACTTCCTGTCGAGTACCACTGGTCATTCCAGGCAGACAGCCAGGTGAACAGGTTGAGGTATGTGCACCTTTGCCATCTCCTTAAAGCTCTTCCTCCTGCTGTCCTGTTTGTACTTTGCAAAGAACAAAGCTGTTGGCCTGGGATCTGACAAATTGCTTCTGACTTTTCCTTGTGCAGATAACACTGACCAGCCGTGGTCAGGCTGGATGCTCAGGGAATAGGTGGTTTTGCACCAGTTTGGTGCTGCACAGTCCCCATAGTGGTTTCCCCTGGGAAAGAAAGCTGGGGCGAAAGCTGCTTTCTCAGACCTCTGTGGCCTGAGGCAATGCCCACCTTGATGAAGGGCTCCTAGTCCCAGCTCCACAGTGCTGCTGGAGGCCCTTTGGCTCCTCTGCTTTGGGATGGATGCCCTCTGCAGGCAGAGGAGCTGCTCTCTGCTCCTTGCCTTCCTCTCTTGCACTGTGCTGGAGGATGCCCAGAAAGTCCCAACACCAGAGAAAGAGCTACTTAGCACCTGGGCTGATGCTGAACACCTTGTTACCTTTCCTTTCCTTCTTTTCTGAGACAACTCCTTTAGTGCCAGAATGATTTCTTTTCCAGGGGTCAGCTTTCAGTGGACACCTTGGATTCTTCACTCACTTCCTTTTTTTGTGACACTTGTTACTCATTTTGACTTTTCCCCACTGCAACATGTCCCTTACGGGTTCTGTACTGCTTGGCAGCAGGACTTGTTCATCACATCATCTCCCATCCCTGGCTCCCAGAGAGTTTCTACTTCAGAGTGAAAAATGTTGTAGTCTGGGCGCCAGGGTCCTGGGAAGTTGCCTGAAACCATTCATTAAAACTAAAGACTAAAGACTTAGACTCAACTAAGTGGAGTAGATGATTAGGGATCTCTTGGGGGTTATGATGAGAGATCCCCTCCTCCAGAAGTAAAACCCAGCCTTAGATAACAAGCTACAAAGCTAAAGACAGTTATTCTTTGGGGAGCAGGTCATTAAAGGCACTGAATGCCTCTCTGGGAATGGAGCATCCAGGTTTGACTGTGTGGGGAAGACTTGCAGCTCAGCAGGGTGACAGGCAGGCATGGCTCAACTGTGTCCCTCACATGCCATTAGAAACACAAGCAGAGTTACCCTGAGCACCTGCTTCAATTTAAAATGGGGAACATGACCTGAGTCACCTAGGAGTGTTAGAAAATGTTAACCAACCCCTCCAACACTGTCAGGGAAACATTCCTGATAAATACCTGGTAGAGCTGCAGAGTTTCTGGCGCTGGGCACTGAGGGGGCTGTGCTGGCTCATCGCTGTCCAGGTCTGCCGCTTGGTGCCTCAAATCTCAACTTTTTGCATGTCTTCTCTGTCTTTTCCTCTCCCACTGTGCTTTTTGCATCCCCACAAGGTGTTAATCCCTGTCCTCTGTAGTTACTCAGTGCAAGCAGTTGCAGCTGCCTGCACCACTGCTGCCCCGGTGTCATCCCTGGGCTGCCTTTAGAATGGACCTGCTCCAGCCTGGATTGGGAAGGGCTGGATCAAACCATTTCTGAGCTCAACGCACCAGCACCCACCCAGGGGCTGCATCCTGACCAGGGGCTGCATCCTGACCAGGAGCTGCTCGTGCAGGTATCCCTCCGTCCCACTGCAGGTCCCTGTTCATAGTTATGTTATTTTCCAGATACGAGCTTTACCCACCTAAATTCAAACCCAGACCACCAAAGGAGAAGAGAACCTGTTTGGATTGCTCGGCATCTCAATGGAGACACTTCAAGATTAGAAATGTGGAGGAGACACCCACAGACCTGAAAGAAGCACGGGATCTTGCCCAACGTCTAGGAGAAGAGGTAGATTTTCTTGTACACCTACTAATTGTGTTGCCTCCCCAGCTTGCCACCAAAAAGTCATGCTCATGCCGACCTCCCTTTTTCCTGCCCTGCTGTCCTGTGCCCTGAGAGAGGGCTGGGCAGCGGGGCCAGTGGCTGGACATGTGGTGTCTGGGGAGAGAGAAACAGGAGAGTTTTCCTTGGAGAAGCCCGCTCAGATCCTACAGACCTGTAGTGAGTGTGGGATTTTTTTGACTTGTTCTCTTCACAACATAAAATGAGGTCTTTATCTGCATTATGATGAGAAGACCTCCAGCTTCCTTCTCAGAGCAAGCTGTGATGAGTCCTGATCTCCGTGTATCCTCTTCCCAACCCAGCCAGACCACCTGTTTCCAAGTCTCTGCCTTCACCCGAGAGCTGGTATTGCAGTGGTGGCCCTGGAGCTGTCTTATAAAATGAGACTTTGCAAAGTGGCTGTCTCTTCCTCCTAGCATGGAAAATGGCTTGTTTTTCAGGTGCCTTCACATACTCATAAAAAGTATTACATCCCAGTAGGACTGGGGGGATTCAGGTACTCCAAGGACCTGGTGCACACTCCCCTCGAAGCGGAGAAGGTAAGAGGGAATCTGTCTCACTTCCACATTTTCAGTGTGGCAAGCAGGGCTGTAGTTCCCAGTCCCATTGGTGGCCCTCAGCATTGCCCCAGAGGGGCCTCACATCCCTCCAGACCCATCACAAAGTTCTGCTGAAGCAACTGGTCGTTGGAGAGGCCGTGCAGGACATGTAGGGCTACCCAGGGATGCTGTGCAGCAGCTATGGAGGACACTGCTCCCCTTGGACCTCATCAGGTGGTCCATAGGAAATTTTTGCAGGACTTTTTGCTGTAGCACCTTTGAGAAAGCAGCATATAAATCAGAGAGAGAGGGGAAGAGCCTCAGGAGTCAGATGAGCTGGGTTGGAGTCCTTCCCTGAGTTCCCTCAGCTCCAAGGGCTCTCACTCTGAGTCTCCTCCTTTTCTAAAAGCAGTAAGAAATGCTTTTTAAAGGCCAGTTGTGCATCAGAGAGAATTTCTTGCTGCCAGCAGACATCCCAGTTCACTTTAATATAGTGTATTAATTAATGCATTGATCCGTGAGCATGGGAGAAGATTTTCTCCATGGTCCCTCCACTGGTCAGTGGCATGGACACAGGATGAGATTAGGATGATTCTGGCTGTTTGAGGAATAGGCCCCTCTTATGTTTGAGGAATAGGCCTCTCCCAGCTGCACTTTGCTCCAAGATGCTCTTCTGCATCCATTTCCATGCTTGACACCTCAATCTCTCCTGTCCTCCGTCCAGGCTTTCAATATCCTGCCGCAGTCGGGTGTGCTGCAGCCAGGAGAGAGCCAGCAGGTCACCTTCACCTTCTTTGGCCACGCCAACATCGCCGCCCGAGTCACGGCGCTGTGCCATGTGGAGGGAGGCCCCACCTATGAGGTGGAGCTAACCGGGGAGGCCTCACGCATCAGCTACTTCCTGAGCGTCCGGGAGATCAACTGCGGGTTACAGGTACCACACGTGTCCCCTGGCACAGCTCCTTGCCTTGCAATCATGGCCAGTGGGTTCCTGCCCACCTCAGTCCGGGGCTCCCTGCCCTTCTCAGCCCCTTTGTTGGCTCTGGGGCTTGGAAGTACAACGTTTGAGGGACATATCCAGCATCCAAGCTGGTTTAAAATGGCCATCTCCACCCCTCTCCAAAATGCTGGGAGTGCCTCCTTTTCAGGGTACCTAACACTGCCTCCTGGGGAAGGCAGGGTCCCAGTGAAGATGTCCAGAGGGACGTGTCCCTGAGACATCCCTCTGCTGATTCACTCCTAAAGCCTGACCTCCAAGGTGATGCTCTTGTCTAAAGCTCTTGCGTAATCCACACAATAATCAAGGAAAGAAGTTGGGCTTCCAGTCACTGTAGTTGGAGAGACTGTCTCAGAATAATCCCCACTTCATTCCTTTTCAGTTGAAAGCCCACAGATATTTCCAACTGCTGGCCCTGTCTGTGTTGCCCTGTGTGACTCCCTTGTTGCATTTAGGTTTCTTGCCAATACTTGCATGCAGGTGCCTTTTCTTCTGGAAAGCCTCAGTGCCACCTCCTTTGTTTCTCCTGGCTGTTGGTGACTCCTCAGAGTGCAGAGGGCCTGTGTCCCTCACATTTATTACACATTTATTCATTTATTACACATTTATTCATTTATTACTGGCCCTCACATGGTTGTTACCACACCTCTGTGACCTGCCAGAGCTCCCTGGTCCTGTGCAGGTGCCCTGAGCCTGGGGGTTCCCCAGGTTCCCAAGTGCCTGTATCTTCTCCCTGGTCCCTGCTCCCATGATGTGTCTGCTTTCAACCCCAGGAAAGAGGAAGGAGATTCCCAGCAGCAGGCCTGGGTCTGTAACTTCCCACTCCTATGCCTTCTCTCCAGATGTTTAATGAAATTTATCATAGCACGGTCACCCTGGCGAACACGGGGAAGATTGAATTCACCTGGGTGCTAAACCCCAGCGCTGCAGACCGACTTCAGCCTGGTGTGTTTCTGGTCAACCGCACCACTGTAAGTAGCACAAGTGACTGACCCCAGCCCTGTGTCAGGTGGCCCAGGAGAGTGTTAAAGGGAAAAAAGTAGGAGGGGGAAACGGAAAAACCCCCAACGCAGCCATGAGAGAGAGAGAGCTGTAAACAATTTCTGCTGGAGGCAGAGAAGGTCAAACAAGTGCTCTCCTGATAGACTCCCTCATGGCTTTGGCTGGGGGGTGACTGTCCTGTCCTGCTGTAAGGGGAGTAGAGGAGAATTCTTTTTGATAGATTTCTCGGACGCAAATAAGGCACAAACACAGCAAATATTATATCTGAGAACTTTATTGATAAAGAACGGGTATGGTCCCGACCAGAGGGGAATAGAAAAGAGAGCACAGAAAGACAATGAGAAATGGAGAGAGTAACAGAGACAGAGCGTTACCGCTAGAACCCTGGGGCGCTCTGTGGGCGTCCTGCTCGGCAGATGGAGCGTGTGTGCTGCCAGCCGCACCGGCTGTGCGTGACTGCCTGGCGGGCTGGGCACGATCCGCAGCCGGCAGCAGGCGCGGCGGGCGGACTCAGCAGCTGCGGCTTGGCGGCTGCTCCCTCGGGGAAACACTAGGTTGCCGTGGCGGGCGGGGAAGTGGTGACAGCAGGGTAGACAGACATGGGAAAAGTAGCTCTGCAGGGAGCTGGACCCTCCAGGCATTCTGTCTGGGACACACTGCACCCCCGGGTCGGAGGCTCGACCTTTTGGGCACAAGGAAGTTCGAAGGGGATGTGGTCTGATGTTTTCTTCTAGATGAGAACCTGTCTTCTCAGCTTGTCTGTCCCCTGAGCCATCCTCCATCAAACACTCTCTAATGCATTCCCTCCCTCTTCTCCTGTCCTTGCAGGGCTCCATTGCACCTGGCGAGAAGCAAGTGCTGAAATTCTCTTACATGCCAGGATTACCAGGATTCTTCAGCAGGACTTACCAGCTTCAAGTGGGTCAGCTGGAGCCAGAAAATATCTGCCTGAAAGGAGAAGCGTCCTTTCCCATGATCAGTGTGAACCTGCCCTGGGACGTCAAAGGTAGGCACTGCCTGTCTGCCCCCAGGAAGGGCCCCTCTGGTTTTGTTCCCTACCATGTGCCCATAGGGCAGCTCATGCCCACCTCCACCAAGCCTGGAGGGTTGCAGGACTCCCAGACCAACTCAAGCCCTCTGGTTGCTTCGTGAGTCTTGAGCAGAGGATCCCAAGTGGGCTTTGTCCCCGGAACCATCCTGCAGAGCTTGTCAGCACATCTGGCAGGGTCCTGCAAGGACGATAGCTAGACTGAAAGGCTTGGGAAAGCTGTAAAAGAGGCTGGCAGGGCTTTTGGCAGGGTTGGATTTGCGTGACATTGCAGGGGATGAGATGCTCCTCTGTGGGGAGGAAGATGGGTGGGAGTGAACATGAGGATTCAGAGAGGAGCAGCAGCATTCACTTCTCATAGATGGCTTGAGGGGTTTGTTTCTGTAAGAGACCAGTATTGGGAGATGGGGAGTTCCTAGCTTAAATGAGATTGGCACTTTGCTCACACATCTCTTTGTGGATGTTTTCTTCCTTCAGGAAATGAAAAACATGAGAAGACACTGAAACAGCTTGTAAAATGCCTGCAATACAGTCAGAGGAATAAATCAGTTGTTCAGAAGAAGACTCAGAGACCAAAGACTGAGACCTTGAAGTCTCAGACTCCGAAAACTCAGACTCTGAAAACTCGGACCCCGGCGACTCAGACCCCGAAAACTCAGACCCCGAAAACTCAGACCGCAAAGATTCAGACCCCGAAAACTCAGACCCCAAAGACTCAGACCCCGAAAACTCAGACCCCAAAGACTCAGACCCCAAAGACTCAGACCCCGAAAACTCAGACCCCAAAGACTCAGACCCCAAAGACTCAGACCCCGAGAACTCGGACCCCAAAGACTCAGACTCCAGAGACTCGGAACCTGAAGGCTCGGAACCTGAAGCCACGCATGCCTGGCTCTGGCATTGTAGTAAGAACAGTTGCAGCCCCGTTTGGCACATGCCACCCTCTCCATGTCACCTGAGCCCCTTGCAGCCCACAGCAGCTTCTCGGTGCCCTGATGGCACTTGGGACCTCCCTACCCACTTACAACCATGTGTCACCTCAGCATTGCCCCCAGGGCTGCCCCTCCGGTCGTGGTCTCTCCTGGGGTTGCACCAGTTTCTTGGCTACCCCAGGGAGAGATCCTGAAGGCCATGCTCAAGGGATGGAGTTGATGGTGCTTTGAAGGAGATGCAGGTCATTGCTGGGGAGTTTGTTGGTCTCAACCCAAACCCAGCCAGATTTACAGACCTTAACAGCAGCTGCCTGATTATGCCCTGGGACTGTGCTGGTGGTGCTCATTTCCAAGGGGCACCAGCTTGGTCTCGGTTCCCTTTCAAGACAGCTTTTTTCCTAGCTGCTTTGGCACTGGCTGAGGGCAGGCAAGTATCTGGAGCTCTGCAAGGCTCCTGGCTTGCCTGTCTGTCTGGCCAGATCAGCTTTGCTAACAGTGGCTGGGCAGGCAGAGATGCTGGAGTTACTTCCCTGGAGACGAGGTCCTGGCTAAGAGAGCAGGAGGTGTCACGGACACTGAGCAACCAGATAGGAGAACCCCATCCCCCATCTCAACGAGAGCGGGGTGGGATCCTCTTTCAGGTACAAGCTGGGCCTTGGGAAAAACCTTTGCTAACCAGCCTCTGTGTTCCCTTTCCTCAGTCAAACACTCAGCTGCAGATAAAGATGGTGAAGATCCTGATAGGGAAGGCTGGTCTGGATCTGCAGAAAAAGCTCACATCCCATCCCCCGAAGACCAGGTTCCCTGACAAGGAGCTGCGCCAGAGTCTTGTCAAGTGAGTAGGGACTCCCATCCCCATCTCCAGGTGCCCCAGAGGTAACATCCAGTAGTGTCCCCTTCTCCTGAGAGCTCCTTGTATCTGCAGAGCTGGGAATAGCCTGGACTTCAGAAAGGGTCTGGTGGCTGTGACATGCTCTCTGTGAGCAGCTGAGTGCCCTCCCTTCCCCAGCACCACACTGAGCTTTGGACTGCTCAGCTCCCCACAGGTGTGGAGTTCTGTCTCTAGAGCTGAGGGGACCCAGTGCAGACCATCAAACCCTTCCAGACAGCATAGATCTGGTCCCTGCTGAAAAGAGACAACTCCCAGCTGATGTCTTGGTTCCAACTAAAAGAGCACACTAAACAAAAAGAGAAGGGAACTGCACATGTCAGCAAACCCTTTAGAACCCCAAATCAGATGGCTTGGATCCTGGCAGGGTGGCAGGGCTTATCTAGGTAACTTTGTCCATCCCTTTGCACCATCATGATGCAGCACAAGCATGGGAGGCTTCAATTCAGGAAGAAGATGCTCTGCAGAACAGATCATGTGATCTGGTTGCAGAGCAGTGAAGATTTCCTGTGCAGGCAAATCTTATTCCTAGGCCCCAAAGCAATTTCAGGCTCAGGCTGTACACCAGGCTAAGCAGTTTCATTGAGAGCAGTGGAGGCCCAGTGTACTCGCCTATACTGGCTTTTCATAGCAGAGGAGCTGCAACCAGTGTCCATTTTAAACTACTTTTATTTTCAGGTCCCATTGGTAGCTGATAAAACCTAAGACCTGCACTCCCTGTGACTTCTCAAAGTCATTGCCAGGTGGTTAGGCCATGGGTTTCATGGGCTTGAGTTGAGTTTTTACAGCAGTTGATGCCTTAAGTGAATAAAGAAATAGCCACTTTATTTGCATCCTCCATCCACTTGAACATGTAGCCAGGCTGTGGTTTAAGGACTGTCCTTACTCCTCCTTGCAGAGTTGAGCTGCCCGAGTATGTCCTGGACATGGGCACTGTCCTTAAGGGTTACATTGAGAGACGCACTCTGGAGATCACCAACCCTNTCTTATTCCTAGGCCCCAAAGCAATTTCAGGCTCAGGCTGTACACCAGGCTAAGCAGTTTCATTGAGAGCAGTGGAGGCCCAGTGTACTCGCCTATACTGGCTTTTCATAGCAGAGGAGCTGCAACCAGTGTCCATTTTAAACTACTTTTATTTTCAGGTCCCATTGGTAGCTGATAAAACCTAAGACCTGCACTCCCTGTGACTTCTCAAAGTCATTGCCAGGTGGTTAGGCCATGGGTTTCATGGGCTTGAGTTGAGTTTTTACAGCAGTTGATGCCTTAAGTGAATAAAGAAATAGCCACTTTATTTGCATCCTCCATCCACTTGAACATGTAGCCAGGCTGTGGTTTAAGGACTGTCCTTACTCCTCCTTGCAGAGTTGAGCTGCCCGAGTATGTCCTGGACATGGGCACTGTCCTTAAGGGTTACATTGAGAGACGCACTCTGGAGATCACCAACCCTGGGCAGATGCCAGTGTCCTTCCAGGCCGATGTCTCTGTCCTGCAGGACACAGGTAAGCAGTGCTGGAGACACTTCTGTGGGCATGAAGAAGCTGTCTTGAACAGGTTAGCTTAAGCCACTAAACACGGGGCGGGGTTTGGAGTGTTTTCCTCTCGGGGCCCCTGTTGGGAGCTTTAGAGGCAGAATCCTCCTGGCCAGCCGTGCCCAGGGACCTGGCCTGCCTGCGACTGCCCTAACGCTTCAGTGCAGGGGCCAGATGGGCTCATCACCCTGGTCACCTCTCAGCATCTTCTGCCCTTGACTCCCATGAGCATCAAGTTTCTTTGGGCACTCTGTGGGCTTGTTTTGCAAACCAGTGGGGTCTGCTGTGGTTTGGAAGTGCTTTGTTTGCAGTTCACACTGTCACAGCACTTGTATTCAGCCTTTATTGAGGAAATAGCCTGTGAGATCCTCTGCTGGATCAGAATAGGCTTCCAAGAGAGGCCTTGAGGCAAGGCTGCGCTTCCATCAAACAGTGGCTCTCTGTGTTCAGGTGCACTCTTTAAGTTTTTGTCCACGTCACAGCACGACATGGGGTTTTTCCCAAACCTCTCAGCCAGGACACCTGTAAGGCCTTAACGTGCTTATGACATGTGTTTCTTGTGTATCTCAGCTGCTGTGTTTTCATCTGTTCAAGGTTTCAGAGTGAACCTGGAGGAGGTGTGGTGCCTGCCCCAAGGCTTCACCAAGACATTTGAAGTGCGCTTTGAAAGTGCCCGCCGGACACGGGGTGATGTGGATGTGCTCCTGCCCATCAAGGTACCACAGCTTTTTGGGCAGGCAGCAGGCTGGGCACAGCAGCAGACGTCACCTGCACCCTCCGCTGAATTCTCTGTCCTTCTCCAGGTGACAAAAGGCCCCACGTTTTGCATCCGCCTCCATGCCACTGTGTTTGAACTGTCTCTCGACCTCTCCAAGAACACACTGCATTTCTCTGATATCTTCGTTGGGCAGTGCCAGGTTGAGACAGTCCGTCTCTACAACTGGTTCCGAGTACCCTGCAAATGGTTCATTACTGCAGTCAAGCCTGTTGCAAAGGTAAAGCACAGGCGACATTGAATATGTAACTTCTTGGTTGGGTTTTCTTTGTGTCGCTTGCCCTTTCTGCTCCTATGGCTGCCTGAGCACTTGGGTCTACCGCATGTTTGAGGAAGCCTCTGAGGGTCCAGATCAAGGCTGGTTTGCCTGGACCTGTTCCATTAGCTGATCCTCTGCTTTTGTGCCATCTTCACCCATTCCTCCTCCTCTGAGGACAGTAGTTCTCCCCATCTGCCTGCCCTGTCCACAGGTTTTCCCTCCAGCTCTAGGCTATGGGGGCCACACTTGGTTTGGCTGTGGGTGCTCTCAGCACCATATCAGTGTGTCAGAGCACTGCAGGAACTGAGGCTCCGTCCTCACAGACCGAGGAGACCTCACACGATTGGTTTCTGTGCCCAGAACAATCAACTCAAATACATGACACCGGCTGTACGTCAGAAGCTGCAGGCGCTTACGGAGGATGAGCCCTGTCCCTTCGAAGTGAAGCCCTCCAGAGGAACCCTTAATCCAGGAAGGTGGCAGAACCTGCAAATTCAGTTTACACCCAAGGAGGAGGTGAGATTGGCAGGTGTCAGCCCAGGAGGTCTGTCAGGGCTATCTGGAAATGAGGGCCTGGTGCAGAGTGTGGTATGAGCTCTGCCTTCACAGGGAGCTTTCTGCAAGCCCTATACTCAGTGCGGCTCAGTTCCCCCACAGAGCACTCCTGTGAGATATGCTTTGAAATGCCCACAGGGGGCTTGCACAGAGAGTATCAGGGCTCTGTGGCTGCCTCTCGGCACACGTGAGGGATGTACCCAGCTCCCCTGAGCCTCCCCCTTGCCTGGCTGTATTTGCAGCTGCGACACTCGGTGCAGAGCAGCTGCACACTCGCAGAGGATAATCCTGGAATGGCCAATCTAGGCTCATCCTGCTGCGGAACTGACAGACAAAACAGCCACCAGACACCTTCCTGGGCATGGCAGGATCGTCACCTGTAGTGGTGTGCTGCCAGCAGTCCCTGGGGCTCAGGCCTGCCTGCACGTTCCCATGCAGCTGAGGATTCAACTTAAAGGATGGAGCATTCTCAAAAGTAGTTTGCCTGTGGCTGCTGGGTCTTGGAAATGGACAGTGTGTACCAGGATGGACACAAGTGCTTCTGTGCCTGCAAACAGTCACAGGGATCTTTTAATTGCTCGAGACATGTAACCATCTTGTGTCTGGCTTTGACCAGAGCCAACACTAAGCAAAGATGACCCTTATTTCGATCCAGTGAGAGCTCATTTTCCTCTCTCCTGGAGCTGGCGTTTGCCTGATGCAGCAGTGCCAGGGCTGTGTCTGTACACTGTAACCCCAAGGGTCCTTCTCATGAGCACTGCACTCCTGCATGACTAGGTGAAAACATCTGACAGTCCATTGTACATCCATCTGATACCCAAATACCCAGTTACAGTGCACATCAGGATTCATCCCAGTTACTCAGACCCACGACAGACACTGTAGTCCCTAGCATAAGTAAATATCTGGTTTCCATTCACCTTGGAGGGACTGATAACACCCTGACCTTGAGGCAAGCATTGTATTTGGGCTCCTGTCACCTGGGACTTCATGGACAAGTTTTCTGCACTTTTCTCTTTTCAGAGGTCTTACAAGAATGAGCTGAAGCTTAACATTTGTGGGAGCAGCAATCACTTAAAGCTGCACCTCTCAGGAAAAGGTCTGGAGCCACGGTTGGAGTTCAGCCCCCCAGCACTAAAGATGGGATGGGTGCTGGTGGACAGCGACGGGGTGGAGGCCACAGTGGTGGTGAAGAACCCATGCAACTTCCCCATCGAGTTTTACTCATTGGATTTTGATGAGCAGTACCTTGAGGAGGAGAAGGTGAGAAGGCAGGTCTGGTCCCTATTTACATGCTGCCCAAGCTTCACAGCACACCAGCATTCCCAGGCTTGTGCCAGGGAGATGGAGGCAATTCCCAGGGCAAAGCCAACTCTGCTGACAAGCTGTGGGAGGACTTGAATAGTTCGTGTTGTTGGGAGGAAGGGGGGAGAGAGGAAATGGTTTTGTTGAGTCTGTGTGGTGAAAGGCGAGAAAAGGAATCTTGCGTATGGTTTCCCTTCCCTACGCACACAGATCCTGCGGATGGCAGTGGGGTCTAAGTACCAAAAGAACTTTTTTATGCCTCCACGCGCCGTGGGTGGGACGCTGCCCCCAGAGGTGCTGGAGAACTACAAAGCACAGAAGAGACTGATGGCTCAACGGGCAGAGCTCAAGGCCATGGCACAGGCCAAGGCCAAGGCTGAGGCTGAGGCTGAGGCTGAGTCCAAGGGTAAGGCAGCACCAGGTCAGAAAAACAGTGAGGGTTTGGCGGTGTCTGTTTTGACTATGGTCACAGCAGGGAGTCCAGCCCATACACCCTGAACTCTCTGTCACCTTGTTCTCCAGGGAAAGCCCATTCTTTTAGCAGCTACTTGTTCCCCAGCTTGGTGGAGGAACTCTTGGGTGAAGGGCTGTGGCATGCTCTACCAACCCTGAGTGTAGCCAAAGCAAGCTCCTATCTGCCCACCATAGACTGGGGAAATAATCAGGATATTCCCTGTGTCCCTTAGCCACAAAGACTAGGATTGGAAGAGTGCTTCAGCCAGTAGGACCAGATCTAATATCACTGGCCCTTTTATATTTGCACCTTCCTTGCAACAAAAGAACAAGCTCATGTTGCTTTGACCAAGTCTCCTTTCCCGGGATCTGAGGAGATGGGGAGGATGATGAGGATCAAAGGTATGCAGGAGGCTGACTTTTCCCCCTGGTTTTGCACTGCAGCACATCAAAAGGCTGTCTCCCTCTATCCTGAGCCCATGGTGAAAGTGATTGGGAATCCTATCTCTCGGGCTGTCATGCGCCACCTGGGCATTGACCTGTCTTCCAAGCGGCGTAAATTAGGGCAGCGCAGAGGGATTGTTGTCGTCGTACATGGGCCACCCCGGGCAGGTATGTGAGCTGCAGGAGAGGGGGAAGCAGCAGAAACGCATCCTGGTGGACCATGGTGCTTGAGGCAAAGTCCTCAGCTGAACAGGAGGTGGAGATGTTCCTCTTGGCTCTAGAATTCAGAGCTTGTAACTATGCTCAAGCTGCCTTCCTCATGGCCTCCCCTGGAGGGATACTTGCTTTCCCACTGTCCTTTTAACTTTGAAATCCTGTTTGAGATTTTTCCAGGGCCTGCCCCTGTAATGCCTCATATGCAAGTGTCACCAAGCAGTCCTCCTCTCTCTCTCAGGAAAGACAAAGATAGCAGCGGCCCTGTGTTACTATTATAATGCTGCCTACTTGTCCATTGACACCGTGGTGAAAGAGGCCATTGCCAACCATAGGAGCCGAGCAGGGTGCCATGCCCGGGAGCTTTGCACCAAGGCTGCCATGAAGCTGAAAGGGGAAGAAAAAGGGAATGCTGGTAAGGAGAAATGCTGGATCCAGAGCCAGTGCTTGAGAAACCCACCATGACTGTCTGCTTCTGCTTACTCAGAGCAGCAGTTTGACAGTCCTTGGGTCTCTTGGGGAACATGGATAAAGCACATCTCTGGCTTGTCTAAAAAAAAAAAAAAATTTAAAGGCTCAATCAGGGATTCTTTTATAGCTCCCTTTGCTGCTATTCTTGGCACATGTTTGTTTTTCTAGGAGTGGTGAAGCACACCTGTCTCTTTCCCAAATTTTTTGTATTTCCTCAAAGCTGAATCAAGCTTGCTCCTCATGGGCAGCAGGCAGAACTGCTGCCCACTTTCACAAGGAAAAAGCCTTCTGAAGTGGCTCATTAAGCACAAGAGAACTGACTATGAGTGTAACCTTGCAAATGAGAGGAAGGGAAGAACAGCCTCCCAGAGGAATTTCCAGTGAGAGACATGCTATAGATGAGCTGTTTTCTCCAGAGATTTACCTATGCCCACTGTCAGGCTACACAGCTCGTGCACATTGGGCTGTTCTCTGGAGACTTTTATTAAACTTACTGAGCAGTTGGTACCCTGAGCTCTGCAGGGTGAGGCCAGACCTGGCCTGGCGCAGGGGGAAGTTTTGCGTTGCTCAGTTTTGAACCTGGCTGGGTTGGCAGCTGGTGGAAGGAAGAAGAGTCTGGGTCCCAGCTGGGGTTTTCCCACAAGGAGGATTTAGCTTCAGTGGAGATGGGTCTTGCAAGTGGGGCAGGGCTGCAGGTTTCCACATGAGAATGCAGGATGGGTGCAGTGTATGGAAACAATAGTCCTGGAGGACGAATCTTTGGCTTGATCCGTAGGGGAACTCCTGTGCAAGCAGTGTCACCTGCATGCACAGTTGTTAGGAGGGACATAATGCTGGCTTTAAAATCAAGTATGAGATGGTGTGCTTTACCATGCTGGTAAGAGAAGCAGGGAAGGAGCTGCTTCTGGGAAACAGTGCTGCCAGTGCCCAGCAGACTGAGGAAAAGGTGCCATGTTCCTTCCAGGGCCCAAGGTTGTGCCCATTGCAGTGAAAGGTGCCTACTTGCTTTTCACAGCCCCCCTGAACCATCTGTCCTCTGTGCAGGTAAAAAGTCTCAGCTCACTGCTCAGACCAAGAACAAACAAGCCTCTGGGGAAAAAATCAACAAGAAGAACGCCAAAGGCAAGAACTCTCTAGCACAAAGCAAGAAGGAGGCAGCCAGCAAAGCCGAGAAGGAGGACACCAAGGTAAACATGATCTGCACTGGTTGATGCCTGGGACCTTTGCATTGTCTTTGAGATGGGCAGGGGCTGCTTACAGTGGAGGCTCTGTGCCAGCCAGGGTCTGGTATGTGGGTCCATAGTGCCAAGCCCAGCTGGCAGGCTGGGCATTACTTGGGCTTGGAATGTGCTCTGGCAGAAAACTCCACTGGTTCTCAATGGTTTGCTGGCAAAGTGCCGTCCTGGCTAGTGTGGCTGCAGGCAGTGAGCAAAGTGCGGGGAGGCTGCACCGGGGGCTTGCAAGCTTGGGTCTCTGCTGGCCAAGGGATGGGCCCTCCAGGACCATCCCCTGGAGCCGCTGGCCTGCACTGCAGGGTTGTTCTAGTCTCCACTGGTGGGGAACCCCAGCTCCAAGCCCAGCAGTGGGAGTTGTTCAGGGCTTTCCACCGTGATTTATTTTCCTTACAATGGTCCACATTACAGTTCACAGTTTCCACTGCTCCTGCGCCGCAGCAGCTGAACATCATCAGCAGACATGGGGAAGAGCTGAACTGCTTGAGCTGTGTGCTGCCCGAGGAGCTGCTGGTGGACATCCTCTATGAGAGGCTGAAGGTGTGTGGGGTGGGGGAAAAGGTGACATTCCTGCTCCAGAGAGACAGGCAGTGAGGTACGACTTGCAGAGGAGGAGGAGGAGGTCTATACATGCTGTTGGAGGATCCTGGACTGTGTGCAGGGAACCCTGGGGGAAGCTGCAGATGCCCTTAGTTGGCAGAGCCTAAAGACAGATCCAAGCTGGTCTTAGCTAATGCACTTGGAACAAGGATAGCTAGTGCCCTGTGACATCTGCGAGCCCCCTGCATGCAATGGCTGACTTACTCTTCCCTTTACTCATAGCGTAAAGACTGCTACAAGGGAGTGGTCTTTGATGGCTTGGAGAGCCTCTTTGCAAGCAGTCTGGAATCTTCTCTGCTCTGTGTACTCAAAGCTGTCAAGAATTGTCGTCATATCTTCATGGTGAACCTGCATCAGGATTATGATTCTTGGAAAGCCAAGGACGAAGCTAAAAGAAAGAGGGTGGAAGCTAAAAGAAAGAAGATAGGTGAGATATCTCTGTCCCTCTCAAATCTTCTCTCTCAAGCCCTCAACCTTATCTCTGTGTATCTGGATTTGCAGCAGAGCTTGTAAGAAATGTTTTTATTAATCTTTCCACCTTCTGCCTCAGTGTAACCAGCACTCATCGCAGAGCTGCAGGAGATGTGAGGTTTTAAGACTCACTTTAATCTCTAACATTAAAGCTTGGGCACAAGTGCAAGCTGCTGTAGCTCAGTGACAAATGACTGTCCCCAGACTTGGTGGACTTCAGCCAGGCAAAGCACAGGAACTCACTGCCCAGCCATAGTTTGGGGGATTGTCTGGATTTTGGAGCAGGGATATGAGCTCCCCAGTATCTCCTGGTATGATAGGCTGGGTCAGGAAAAGCTGTGAATCCTTGCAGCTGACCCAGAGCACCCAGCTGCTTGCAGTCGCTCATGGTTTCTCCTCTGGTTTGTGCTAAAGACCTGCAGCGGAGAAAAGCTGTTCAGAGGATCGTAAAACGTCTCTTGCAAATGGATGAGGATGAATATGATGCCCTCCCTGAGGACAAGAAAGCTCTAATGGATAAAATAATACTGGAAAGGAAGCGTGTACGGAGGAAGAGGTGAGTAAGCCTTCCATGGGTTACTGCTCAGGGTAGTGTCCCTGGAGGGTTTCCCTGCTCCAAGGATTCTGAGCTCAGAGATGTTTGGTAGCAAAGGCCAGAAGCAACACAGTCATGGCCACTCTCAGCTCCCTGGCTCCCAAGAGGGGAAGGACCTTCCTCTGTTGAGATAGAACACCTTCTTCTCCATTTTAGTGGTGTGCACTCCAGCTGAGATGCTGCCTGCAGGGAGCTGGGCTCTGGGCTTGCCTTGGCACTGCCTGTAGAAGTGTCTCTAAGTCCATGATGTTGATTCGCACCTTCTTCATCATCTCCCTTCTTCACCAAAACAGTGGGATAGTGGTATGGGCAGGTGTGGAGCGCAGACCCGTTGTTTGGGTCCTGGTCCTGCCACAGATGAAGTCCCTGCAATGCTGATCTGCCACAGTTCTCCTTATGCTGGGACACTACCCATAAAAGCTCATGTCCTTTAGGCTCCCCTTCAGCTGCAGCAGTAGGCAAGCACAAGAGAAGCTCTGCTCCAGCAAGGCAGCTCAGCTCAGGACACACTGGAAAAGTGTGGAGCTGGGAGGGGAGGCTGCTTAAAGCAAGCCTGTATATCAGGACTTCTTTCAGCCCAGGCTGAAGTTGGTTTCATGGGGAGGAGACGGACGAGGCTGCTTCAAATCGTTTCCACGGCAGATAGCACTAGTTTGCCTTGGTCACAGCTGGATTCCAGCAGGAAATCTGGCTGACAAGAGCCTGTCTTGCAGAAGAGGAGTTCCTGCAGCTTTGCTTTTTGACTGATAGGATTATTCTCATTAAGGAGCAGGCTGTGCTCAGGGAGAAGGGGGCTGAATGAGTCGAGTAAGAATTGGAAGAGAGATAAGCAGATGTTAGCAGTTTGTGATCTGGTTTAAACTGGGAAATCAAGAGACGAAGGGCTTCTTCAGGCATCAATGCAGAGAGATGGTGGATCAGCCTTTGGCAGTGGGCTGGAGGTGTCTGGGTGTGCCTTAAGAGGGAGGTTGCACAGTCGAGACCTTATGATGGCAAGGCTTAGGTTTGGCTGGTCCTGGAGGTCCCCTTCCACCTTTCCCCTCACTTGGGATGTTTCCAACCCCTGTGGGTTGAGGAAAATTCACGGAAATGGTCTCACGGTTCTGCCTGGCCTCAGGGTCAAGGAATAAAGTGCAGGGCTGGCCAGGGCTAGTGAGCCTAGGTTTCTGGTGGTGACTCTCAGGGATGTTTTCTGTTTTGATTGCTGAAGGGAGCTGAAGCGGCTGGCTCAAAAGCTTGAGGAGGAGGCAAAAGCCTTAGAGGAGGAAGAGAGGCGCAAGGAGGAAGAGAGGCGCAAGGAGGAAGAGAAGCGCAAGAAAGGAAAGAAGGATGTCTCCTTGGTGAAGCAGCCTGCAAAACCAGAGAAGAAGGAAACCAAAGCCCCAGAGAAGAAGGAAACCAAATCCCCAGAGAAGAAGGAAACCAAAGCCCCAGAGAAGAAAACCAAAGCCCCAGAGAAGAAGGAAACCAAATCCCCAGAGAAGAAGGAAACCAAATCCCCAGAGAAGAAGGAAACCAAAGCCCCAGAGAAGAAGGAAACCAAAGCCCCAGAGAAGAAGGAAACCAAAGCCCCGGAGAAGGAAACCAAATCCCCAGAGAAGAAGGAAACCAAAGCCCCGGAGAAGAAGGAAACCAAAGCCTCAGAGAGGAAAGAAACCAAAATCTCAGAGAAGAAGGAAACTAAATCCCCAGAGAAGAAGGAAACCAAAATCCCAGAGAAGAAGGAAACCAAAATCTCAGAGAAGAAGGAAACTAAATCCCCAGAGAAGAAGGAAACCAAAATCCCAGAGAAGAAGGAAACCAAAGCTCCAGAAAAGAAGAAAACCAAAGCCCCAGAGAAGAAGGAAACCAAAATCCCAGAGAGGATGGAAACCAAATCCCCAGAGAAGAAGGAAACCAAATCCCCAGAGAGGAAGGAAACCAAATCCCCAGAGAAGAAGGAAACCAAATCCCCAGAGAGGAAGGAAACCAAATCCCCAGAGAAGAAGGAAACCAAATCCCCAGAGAGGAAGGAAACCAAATCCCCAGAGAAGAAGGAAACCAAATCCCCAGAGAGGAAGGAAACCAAATCCCCAGAGAAGAAGGAAACCAAATCCCCAGAGAGGAAGGAAACCAAATCCCCAGAGAAGAAGGAAACCAAATCCCCAGAGAGGAAGGAAACCAAATCCCCAGAGAAGAAGGAAACCAAATCCCCAGAGAGGAAGGAAACCAAATCCCCAGAGAAGAAGGAAACCAAATCCCCAGAGAGGAAGGAAACCAAATCCCCAGAGAAGAAGGAAACCAAATCCCCAGAGAGGAAGGAAACCAAATCCCCAGAGAAGAAGGAAACCAAATCCCCAGAGAGGAAGGAAACCAAATCCCCAGAGAAGAAGGAAACCAAATCCCCAGAGAGGAAGGAAACCAAATCCCCAGAGAGGAAGGAAACCAAATCCCCAGAGAGGAAGGAAACCAAATCCCCAGAGAGGAAGGAAACCAAATCTCCAGAGAGGAAGAGAACCAAAATCCCAGAGAAGTGGAAATACAAAGCCCCAAAGATGTGGCCAGTCATAATCCCAGAGAGGAAGGAAACCAAATCCCCAGAGAAGGAGGAAACCAAAGCCGCAGAGAAGGAGGAAACCAAAGCCCCAAAGAAGGGGAAAACCAAAGCCCCAAAGAAGGGGGAAACCAAAGCCCTGAAGAAGGGGGAAACTAAAGCCACGGAGAAGGGGGAAACCAAAGCCACAGAGAAGGGGGAAACCAAAGCCCCAAAGAAGGGGGAAACCAAAGCCCCAAAGAAGGGGGAAACTAAAGCCACAGAGAAGGAAACCAAAGCCGCAAAGAAGGGGGAAACTAAAGCCCCAGAGAAGGGGGAAACCAAAGCCCCGAAGAAGGGGGAAACTAAAGCCACAGAGAAGGGGGAAACCAAAGCCCCAAAGAAGGGGGAAACCAAAGCCCCAAAGAAGGGGGAAACCAAAGCCCCAGAGAAGGAAACCAAAGCCCCAAAGAAGGGGGAAACTAAAGCCGCAAAGAAGGGGGAAACCAAAGCCCCAGAGAAGGAAACCAAAGCCCCAAAGAAGGGGGAAACCAAAGCCCCAGAGAAGGAAACCAAAGCCTCAAAGAAGGGGGAAACCAAAACCTCAAAGAAAGGGGAAACCAAAGCCGCAGAGAAGGGGGAAACCAAAGCCCCAAAGAAGGGGGAAACCAAAGCCCCAGGGAAGGAAACCAAAGCCACAGAGAAGGAGGAAACCAAAGCCGCAGAGAAGGGGGAAACTGAAATCCTAGAGGACCCATCTGAGATGGAGAAGAACTTGATCCTGAGATTTCAGATCTATGAGTCATCACGGGAGAACGTTGCACAGGTTTTCTCCTACTGGGACAGGGTTCAGGGTACCGTGCAGTTACCTGTGATCCAAAAGGGAAACAAGTCCCAGCCTTCACCTGAAAATGAAGGTCAGAAGAAGACCAATAAGCCTCAGGAGAAGGTGGAGAAGAAGCCTGCACAAAAACGTGGAAGCCAAAGGAGTCTTCAGTCATCTCAGCTGAAGACGCAAAGCAAAGTTACAGAAGGGGCAGTCAGAGACAAGCATGTCGGGGTGCCATGCTTGGACATCCAGGTCACAAATCTGAAGGACATGATTAGGAAGATCCTGACGGATGGGAGGCTGCCAACAGAAGACCAGGTAAAACCCTGCAAGGCTCAGATCCAGAGCGTGCCATGGTCTTGGGCCCTGGAACATTGTTTCCCCTCAGGTGATAATGGCACAGAGCCTTGTCCAGGCCCCTGATGATGTTCCACAATGACTCTGTAGCATCTGTGTGGATGGGGAGGTTATCACCATCCCTGAGAAGGGCAGAAAGTGAGAGTGCTCTGTGTACAAGTATCCCATCTGTTCAGAGTTTTCCAGCCTGGAAATCATTATAAATGGTCCTGGGACAGGGCAGCATATGGCCATTGTTTTCTTCAGCTGAGTCACTCAGGGGAGAGGTTTCTCTCTCAGTCCCACTTGTAGCTCTTGCCTCTGCTCTGGAGCCTGCTCACCCTACTAGACATAACAAAGCACTTCATATAAATCAAAAGCCCCATTGCCAAAAGCTCAGTGCCTTTAAAGGAGTTGTGAGGATGAAGGTGACAGAAGTATAAACAGGGTTTTCTCTTCTGTTTTAGATGCTGAAACATCTGGGACTGCATCCCGAAGGGCCTCCCCTTCCCCGTCCTGCTGTCCTCTCCAAGGTCAACTACCCAGTGAAGCGGTTGGTCTCTGCAGAGCGCGTGCAGCCCTTCACCATTGTTGCACCGGAACACACTGCTGCAAAAGACAATCTGGTGGGTGCTCCTGTGATGCCGGCACTGAAGGTGCCAGGGAAAGGACCAGGCTAGATGGGGGCATGAGGGACAGGTTGGATGGAAGAGGATCATTGTGGAGAGGCAGTGAAGATGTGGTGGGGCCCCGTGTCTGCAGGTCTCCTTTCTGTCAGGGATGGGACAAAAGAGACAGCTCTGCTGGAGACAGAGCAGTTCTGTAAGACGAGGGAAAAAATCACTTAAAACCGTCAACTTCCTTTGAGGAGAGGGTCCTGAGTGAGGAGGGGTGTCCTAGGCAAAACAAATACCAATAAGGAAGACCAAGTCCATGGGCAGGTGGACTTATTTATTTATTCTCTCTTCTGTTGGTTAACAAACCCCCATTTTGCTTTCCAGGATGGGGATGTCTCAGGGCAAGGCTCACCTCTCCCTCCCTTTTCTCTCTCTCCTTAGGCCATGACCCCAGATGCTAAAGACAATTCTGCCAAGGGCCAACCAAAGACGGGTAAAGCGGCCAGCAGAGACAAGCCTCCAAAGGAGAAACAGATCTCCACACAGAGTACAAAAAGTCCCCGGGACTCCTCCGCAACAAGATCCAGAAGTACGCTGGGAAGTGCCTCAACTCCAAAAGAATTCCTCAGGTGAGCTGCACGGGAGGAGGTGATGCCTCTGCTTCTTCATCCTCTTGCCAAACAAGGTCCATCATCCCCAGCTCCGCAGCGACCCTGTGCCAGTGCCTCCATGGGATGGCGAGTGCACTCTCGTTTCATTTGCTCCTTAGCAGTGTCTGAAGCCTCCTCTTTAATTGCCAGGCTGAAACGGTACCGGTGGATAGTGCCTGCCCACGGCGAGGTGGAACTGAAGGTCCACTTCTCCACCAAAAAGCCAGGGAAGTTTGAGCAGACGCTGAGGTTTGAGCTCGTGGAGACCAAGCGCCTGTACGAGCTGCCCTGCAGCGGCACCGGCCTGTACCCCAGCATCAGCCAGAACCCTCGGTAAGGCTGGCTCCTGGCAGCCTCCCACACTGCTGCCCCCTAAACTCAGCTAGGGCTGCCCCTTGGGGCTTCTGGCCTGGGCAGATTGTGCTGCCTGAGGTTGCCCAGCATCTCTTCCTGTGCTGGGAGTTGGGAAGGCAAATGGTACCTCAGCCACCAGGAAGGGTTATGGCTTTCTGATGTCATTTCCTACTTAGAGCATCTCATAGCTCTTCCTTCCCCACTTTCTCTGCCCAGGCTGGTGTTTCCGCAGTGGAGGGAGACCATGGAGGAAGATGAAATCATCTTCAAGGAATATGTTGAGAGCACAAAGAAATTCCACTTTGGACCACTGCTGTGTGGGAAATCAAGAGAGTGGTATGTGCTCCCTGCTGGGCCTTGTACTTCTCTGCACACGCTTGGAGACATGCTGTCCCAGTGGCACAATCCAGGGCAGTCCCAGGCAGGGTCCTGGGAGACACGTGGGTTTGAAGGACCACAGATGTGTGAACTTGAGCAGATAAGAGGCAAATGAGCCTTGGAGGAGCTGCTCTGCCTACCCAGTGGGTGCCTTGGTGGCCACCTTGGTGGCAAGAGCCACATGCTGCTGCCAGCCCAAAGGTGACTTGAGGGGTAACTTTTGTCCTCCTCCACATCTCAGCTTCACCCCTTAGGAAATGAACTTTATAGTGCTTTTTGAAGTGCTTTGAGCTCTGCAGGTAGCCTGATCGAGCAATTATTCTGTAGATGGTTTTGTAAACCTTTAATTAATCTGTAATTATTAATAAGATTTTATGATTGACCTGCCAATAGGTGTCGGGGGGAACCTACAGCAGGATTTACATTTTTCTGTAGTGACATTGCATCCTCACTGCTGGATAAAGTCTGCCTAAACACGTTGTCATTGAAGCTATTGGTGTATTTCTACTTTTGCTGTCACTTTTTTAAAAATAATATTTAACATTAAGTTCTTGTCTCCATGGGAGCTCTGGAGGGCTAGGACTATTCTGACAACCCAAGGAAATGAAATTGAAATAGTTTAAAAAACAGACAATCCTTAGCCAGGTTGATGGATGGTCTGGGATTTCTGTTTGCCTCTTTAACCCTTTCACTCCAAAATAATTTCCACACCTGAGAGAAGGGACATTTGTTATCTTTTTGCATTCCTCTTGGGAATTGATGCTTTATATTTCTTTTCCTCAGATTTTGAGCTAACCCATGAAATCCAGAGCAATTTCATGACTTTTATGAAATAGATTAGCTAAACTCTTTTTCCAAAAGCCTTTCTTTATACCCTGCAGGGAAGGCACCCCAAGAAAGAAGGGGGAAGAACCCATGTGCCTGGTGTACTGTTATTTTTCTAGGCACCTTTGAATTTATGTTGTATTAAAAACTCTCGAAGTGGCCTGAGCATCATCAGGCTTCTGGGGTGGAGGCACCAAGTACAGGGGAAGGCATCAAAGTAAGGCAAGGATGAGCACACGACCATGCCCCTGACTGGGACCCATTGCCCTCACTTGTTTGTTAGAGCAGGATCTTCCAGCCCCTCCTCCCGCTGCCGGCACTCGGTGCTTTCCTTGATGTGTGGCACGGGCAACAGTCTCCTCTGCAGCCTTTTCCCCTTTTGTGGGCAGGTACAAGGCCCAGAACTGTCCCAGCAACTCGGAGAATATAACCATCCTCAACAACTCCCCTGTGGACGTAGAGGTCCAGTTCTCCTTTGAGAATGATGGGAAAGCAGAGACGTTCCTTTTGGACCCTCCCAGCATGACACTGAAACCAAAGGAGAAGCAGGTAGGAGAAGGGCAGGTAGAGCAGGCACCGTAGAAGTGCCCAGGAGCTGCTCCTCCTGCTCACACACAGTGCTCTTTCTATTTCTTTCTGTGGGGCCGGGTCCAGGAGCTGACCATTTGGGCATACCCCACTTCCCCTGGCTTCCTGGAAGACAAACTCATCTGCTGCATCGGGCAAAACCCGGACCCAGTGGTCTTCAGCCTGTGCTGCCATGGGGTGCACGTGAAGCTGGAGGTCAGCCCCCTGCAGCTGTCTTTTGACAAGCTGCTTCTGCACAGGTCAGTCATCCCACAAGCACCCCCAAGACTTGCGACAAAGAGAAAATGTTTGACTCTGGTTTCTGGGGCATGGATGGAGCTGCTCCAAGTTGCATTCAGTGGTGAGGCTGGTGTGACCGTCCAGCAGCTGATGCCAAGTGCCTTCCTGTCTCTGCAGGACTGACAGCAGGACCCTGGTCCTGAAAAACGACACCCTACTGCCCATGGCCTGGCAGTTCAGTGGGCTGGATGATCTTGTTGAGAACTTCTCCTTATCACAAGATATCGGCACCATTGATCCCTGCTCAGAGTTTGAAGTGACACTGAATTTCAAGGCCGGGCAGATTGGCAGCATTGAGAAGACCCTCCGACTAGAGGTGAGAGGGACTGTGCCCTGCCTGGCAGAGCAGGGCACAGTGAGCAGCCGCGTGCTCTTAGGGACAGAGTCAGGCAGACCTGCACCTGACAGACACAAGGGTGCTGTGACCCCAACTTCTGCCTCTACACAGCGTTTGCCAGAACGTGCAGTGCATCCACATCCCCCCAGACAACCAGACACTGCATCCTGAGCTTGTACCACAACCACCTTGTCCCTGTGAATGATTGAAGGTTGTTGTTTGGTTGTGCAGACTGCAGCGTGATCTCCACATTCATTCTGGACTTTGTCTGAACCTCTTGCATAGTGCAAACCCAAACCCTGGGATTTTGTTCCCCATGGTTTAGGGGCTGCATTTCAGAGAGGGTGCTAGGTGATTGGAGAGGGTTGTCAATGCCACCTGCTCTGAGACACCTCACACTTCTTGTGGTTGTTCTTACATCCCTGTGCCTCTCAAGGATGCTTTAACAGCAGCACTCCCTGCTGTAGGAGTGCAGAGTTGGGCTGATAGGGTTTTTTACTGCAGCAGAATCCCACTGGGGCAGCCCATGAGATGAACAAGTTAGGAAAGCCTGGGAGTCCACTAACGGTTGTGAAGCTGGGGAGGCCATAGGGGAAGCAGCCAGCAGGGACAAGGACTTATAGGGTGTCTACCAAAAGAATAATCTGAACAGTGTTTGTTTCTTGCTGCCTCAGGTTTCAGATACAGAAAACATCCTGGGGATTGTTCAGGCTGAAAACATCGAAATCTCTGCAGAGGTTTATGATGTTTCTCTGAGCATCGACATGCCTGAAGGTCAGTGGATGCCTCCCAAAGCAGTCCAAGAGCACTGCATTACCTTGGGAGGTGGGCAGCCAAAGCACATGGGATGGGATGGGATGGGATGGGATGGGAT
>VZTF01005462.1:4226-18727 GCA_013397755.1 Cnemophilus loriae | reverse complement strand
ATTGGGATGGGATGGGATGGGATGGGATGGGATGGGATGGGATGGGATGGATGCACATACCCTGCAAGCTGCGTGGAATAAAGCATTGTCAGGGCACTGACAGCCTTAAGTCTCTCCCATCTGAACTTTGAAGTGTGCAGCTTCATGTGCAGATTGGATTTGGGGGCTTTGAAACAACAGTGATGTGACCAGGCAGTTGGCAACTCCTACAGGCTCAGCACAGCATATAAAGTAATTGGATTTGTGCTTGGAAGTGAGGAAATGGAAGCCGAGCTCCTTAGCTACTAAACCTGCAGATATTTTGAGTAAGAAGAGAAAGGGCAGACAAGTAGCTAGAAAACACTTCCAAGAACAGAAACTTGCTGAAAAGGGTTTTAGGCTGAGACCTTCATGTAGCTTGTGACCTGGTGTATTCTGCAGCAGCTCACAAATACCATTTTTGACCTTGCTCTGTGGGTTCGCTGCAGGTCCAGATGGAAGCTTGGAATTTGGAACCATTAATGTCCTGGATACAGTGAAGAAAGTCCTGAGTCTAAAGAACAAAGGGCTATACAACATTGAGTACAGGTGAGTTCAGCTGCCTGGTAGTGAGCATTTCCTCAGGTTCCCAGGCCTGCATTCTCCCTCTGTCAATGGCTAGAACCTGTTTCCATGCTGGCTACCTCATGGTAAATACAAAACCTGGGCTCTCTAATCTCAACTATTTTACCAGAGAATCCAGCCACAAACCAGCAGTTCTTCTTTGGGAACCCAAAGGAGAGCCCTAGAAATTTCAGCCACTGAAATGCTGAGATTCATTGCCTTTCTTTGATGGTCACCTCCTTTCTCTTTCTGAGACTCTGTAAAGGAGTGAATGAAAAATTTTGGTGTCAAGGTTTCTTGCAGTAACCTCGTGATTGCACTCTCTGTCAAGATCCAGGATTCCCTGAGCAGAGCTGGACTCTCCCTTTTCTTTTTTTTTTCTGGTCCTATGCAAAGTCCTGGCTGTGCTGTTGGCACCTATGCTTTTAACTGTAGAGGTCTCCATTCCTTCCCTTTCTCCCCAGTTTCACACTGAAAGGTGCAGGTCCCAGGATGCGAAACTTGGCCTCCCACTTCACTGTTGAGCCTCAGTCAGGCATGCTGATTGCCTCCCAGCCTGGTGTGAATATTGAGATGCTCTTCCACCCCACAACTGAAGTCTTCCTCAAGAACAAACCCATCCTGTACTGCCAGGTGAGCTGTCTGGGCCAGGCTGTGTTATCACACAGTGTTTTGGGAGCGTAAACAGGATAGGTGTCTTCTGGAAGGAGGGCTTTAACTGGGGAATCCTCTCTCCTACATACACAAACAAAGTCTTTCAAAACCGTTTGGGAGGCTTCCTAAGTGGAGTTGAGGACCTGATTCTGGACGAGGTGTTTAAACAGGGAGGGTAAACCGATGGAGGCCCGGGGTGGAGGCTGGGGACTGGGGTAGAGGCTGGCCTCTTTGCTTTGTTTACCACCCCTTCCTGTGGGTACAGGTGATAGATGCCAGCTCAGGTGAAGGAGGCCAGACTGTCGCCAACATCCCAGTGAGGGTGTCGGCGAAAGCTGTGTACAGCAAGTACAGCATTGAGCCTGCCTCACCCATCGACTTTGGTGCCATGATCAAGGGCACCAAGAAAACCCAGACTGTCGTGCTGGAGAACAAAGGCATGCTCAACTTCAAATTCCGCATCCACCAAGCACCCGAGGATGCACTTGCATTGCAAAGCAAAAGGTACGAGAAGCTCTGCACCACCCTTCCTGTCTGAGAAGGCACCACCCCACAGCTGGTATGTGCCAGGGATAGCCAGGAGACCTGGGCTATCCCTAGCTTGGAGAGAGGGAGCAAAAAAATGCCTCAGTAACCCCATGTGTAGTACAAGGCTGGTGATAGAGCTGCTCTGTCCAGCAATGGGTGCTGCAGGCTGCTCTCTGGGAGCCATCAGTAGCAGGAAGGCTTTCCTCCGTGAGGAGGAAGGCCAGCTTTGGCCTCAGAGAAAGGCAGAGGAGCTCAGCATGACAGATACTTCTGCTTTCTCCTCTCAGTTCCAAGCAAGGGGAATCTGCTCCATCAGCTACAAAGCGCTCAGCGGGAAGGAAATCAAGCTCCTCGACACAGGTGGGTGACTCCTGCTTCCCAACAAGTCCTGCTGCAAGGGATGTGAGAAGATGCTGCTGTGCCCAGGCTGGGGGCTCATCGCTGTCGGGTGGGACGTGGTCTGCGGGGTGGAGCCCAGTATCTGCTCAGTCCCACTGACAGTCCTGTACTCTGGCTCTGACCTGGAGCTATGGGGTCAACAGAGGGGAGCAGGTCCTGTTTTGGTAGCTGCTAGCCAGCATGGGTCTGTGAACACCACAGATGCAAAAACATTCCCCTACTGAACTCCCAGTCCACACAGCGCAGGCAGCATTGTTTTTTCTTCTTCCCAGTCCCCATCTCTCTCCCATCATTTCTCACAGCTATTTCTGCTTTCCTGTGTTACCTCTGGAGGCTGAAGCATCACAGTTACCACCTTCATTCTTTACACTCAAACTCCTTTCTCTCTGCCGCTTGAGGCAGGCTTGCAGCTCTTCCTGGCTTGTTGGTCTCAGCCTGGGGCTGCCTTTGGGCCATGGAGTCATCGTTCCTTGCCCTGGGACTGGGTGCTTGGGCCCAGCTGGAGGCCAAGGCAGGGCATACTCTTTGCTGGGGTGCTCAAGGCACATCTATTAGCCATCAGCCTCTCCTGGAACTTTTTCTGCAGGGTCCTCTCAATTTTGGCATGTTCACGGTGTCCCCTTGCTCTGGCTCCATCGCTCCATGGGGCCAGCAGAAGATCACCGTGGAATGCCTCGCAGGGCAGGAGGGGACATGTGAGGAGCAGCTCTACATTGACATCGTGGGCAGAGACCCCAAGGACAATCCCCTCGGCATTCCCTTTACCCTAATTGCCGAATCCTGCGTCCCAGGTATGTACTGTCCACAGATTACCATGGTCAGACCTGCTGCTGATCAGCACCTAAACTTGCTGCTTGGATAGAGAGGCACGCTAGCCCTGGTGTCCCACCATAAAATCCTCAGAGGTTCCAGCCCTCTTCAAGTCCACCAGTGGACTCATCCCTCCCAGGCTGGGAGGGATGCATGGAAGGATAAAAGGAAAGCAATGCTCTTTAAGACTGAGGTTGACTGAGCTCCATCCTCGCAGCCAGCTCCCCCACCCAAGGCTGGATTTAGCAGACACCCGGGCAGAAAGGGCTTACCAAGCCTTCTGAGAGGCCAGCAGGATCCAGATAAATTCTTCAAGGATGCTTCTCCATGCTCATCCCTCTGGTCTGTCCACAGCACTTGTTGAGGACGTGATGTTAATCTTTGAGGAGTACCCGATATGCAGCAGCAACAACCTCGGCCGCAAGCTGCGGTCGGTGAAAGGCGCAGGCCTGTTTGTCAGAGATGAGAACAAATTCATCTTCAACAAGGTTCTGGTTGGGCGAGAGGCCGAAGCTCATTTCAGTATCTACAACGCAAGCGGTCTGCCATGTGACGTGGTCCTCTCCATCAAACCCCTGCCTGGAAAGGTAAGAACATGAGGCCAAGGTGAGGGCTGCCCTCTAAAGGCCGTGTGAGAGCCTGTTTTGTTCTCCAGATGCATTGCTTCCTGTGGCCCAGACTAGTGTAGCTCAGTGCAGGTCAAACTGCAGGGGAGAGCAGCAGAGCCAGGGAACAGTTGTGTTGAATTCTGCATGTCTCGGGCAAGGTTTTGGCTCACACCTCTGGGTCTTCGGTGGGAGAAGTGAATCCTTCTGAACCTCTCCTGGAAGCACACTCAGAGAGGGGCTGTTATGAACTGACATGCCAGAGCTCAAAGCGGAGCATTTCCTTAGGTTCCCTGGCTTTTCCTTCTCTTTAAAGGCCAGTTCTAGGTTATTTGCAGGGTTTTCCATGCAGTGCCCACCTCCCATATATGCTGGGGCAGCTGTCAGTGCTCAAAACACACAGTGCTTTAGCACAAGGTCAGCATTCCCTGGGCGGGAGGGAGCCTGCCCAGGGAAGCAGGAAGGAAGACACGCTGTCTGGCGCTGTTCTCAGTGATGCATTTATGAATAAAACTGTGTCACGTTGAAAGGTGTTTTCTCCTAACACTGCTCTCTGGGTTCCCCCAAGGATAAAAGCCCTATTGACAACATTTTCAAGTTGTATCCAGTCAAGATGACCGTTCCCGGCTCGTCCTATGCCGTTGCTACGGTGACCTTCACCCCAAAAGACGAGCAGAACTACGACTGCACTTTCAAGGCTTCCCTTGTCGTCCCGAAAGGGTAACTGACCCTGTGGAATACTGGGGGAGGCATTACTGATAGCTGCCTCTCCACTGGGAAGGCACAGACCTCTTGTTAACTCTAATGCTTTCAGTAGCCTTAGGCAGAGTACTTGGCATGAGATGATCTGGGAGGCAGTAACTTTTAGATAGAGCAGAAAAATGAGGCTGATGGTTTAGCCTGTATGAGGAACTATGAAGACAGGGCAATATTAGGTAGCCAACTGGAAGTTACTGAGATGTGCTGCAGCTGAGCAGGGGGTTTCCAAGGACAAAGGCTTAGATGAAGCAGTTTCTGTGCCAGCAAGTCAGCAGTCATGATTTCCTCCTTGTTTCTGTAAAATTAAGTTATCCTCTGTGATTCCCTGGCATTCATTAAGCTATTTTATGTGAGTGATTGGAGCTGGTATGAAAGACGAGCCCAGCTCCTCTGCCCTGGGACCTGTGTACTGGGGCTTTGACCTGCCCTTCCTCAACCCTTTAGTGGCTGAATTGGAACAAGAGAAGTCTAATTGCTAATAAGCAATTGCCTTTTTACTGTTCTTGGAAATAAGCTTTACTGATGGTGACGATGATTTATTTTTGCCTTCTTGCTTTTGTAGTGTTTTCATGCTGTGCCTCTGCTTGTTGCATATGTCTCATATCACTGCAGCCAGAGGATTTGCCATGTCTCATCTGGTGCCTCATTATTTACCTGCTGTACTGCATGATTCAATTAAGTGAAGTTATTTTTAACTGTTATTCTGGAAGGCTCTGGCTCTTTGGAGCAGATTCCTCTTGTGAATGGCCCTGAGTGGACTGGGAAGAGGCTGGTGGGGGGCTGTGTTGTGGGGTACAGGAACACCAGGCAGGGAAAACACTGTGGGTGGCCCTTGCTGCTTTGCCCAGTGAGAAATGGGTTAGTGCCAGCTGAAATTGTTTCTGTGCCTCTCTTGCAGCCCTGTGAAAATCAAACCCCAAATCTTGACCTTCACCATCAGTGGGAAGGGCCATGAGCCGCAGGTGACAGTTGTGTGCCCAACTGTTCGCAGCAAGAGGGGGAATGCTGTGCTGCGCTTCAAGAGGCTCCAGCTGGGGGATTCAGAGATGCTCCCCCTGGTCGTCCGTAACAATGGCATCGTACCTGTCGAGGTGAGGACCTGCTCAAGGAATGGTCTGGTTTGGGAACAAGTGCTTGTGGCATGGGGGAAGGGTCCCAAAAAACCTGAGAAGAGATGTCAGAAGTTCTTTTTAAGCAAGTGACTGACATCTGTTCTCCAAGAAGAGAGTTCTTGGAAATTTTCCATCCAGTCTTTCTTCTTTAAGTTGAACACAAAAAAGGTGGTGGAGTATTTTCCCCCCTGTCTCTTAGGTCACCATTTTTTCTCATGGACATGTGTGATTTCCTAGTTCCATTAGATTGTATTTGATCCCTGTTTACTACATTTTAAGTAAACTTAGTTGTGGTTTAATTACATTCTGCTCATTACTTCCTGTCCTGTTTGGTTCTGTGTCAGTTCTATCCAAATGCCTCTAAATGCCCTTTTTTCCCAGCTGGTTTGACTTAACTTTTGTGCTAAGTGCTGTTTGTAGTGGGCAGAGGTGCTGGGTTCCCATGCTGGACCAGCAGCACTGTGGTGTCAGTCCACATGCCATCCTGTACTCACACCAGTGTCATTGTGCTCTGTGTTCCCTTTTCTCAGTTTATGTTACACCTGGAGGATGAGCACGGAGCGTTCTTCTTGAAAGGCAGGGACTCCACATTCGAGAGATTCTACACTGAAGATGTGGAAGAGGACTCCGTTGACAACGGTAAATTCATTAACCGTGAAGTGTGATCATGCACAGAGGGAAAGTGTGTGCCCTGCTCTCGGCTTGTCTAAGCAGCAGCCAGATGTTAGACACAGTTTCTTTCCTTGGGCTCTCTATCCTCCAAGCTTTTCTTGGGGACTCTGCAGGGTTTCCTCCTAGCAAGTTGTAGGAAGTTCTTCTGTTCTAGACGTGGTGAGTTGAGTTGTGGGGGACTATCACTACCTCAGTGGATCCTCTGAGGCCTCTGCTGCATGTGGGAAGGTACCAGCCTGAACAGAGGCAGCCCTTGAGCACACAGCCAGCCAGCAGAAGCTGAAAGCACTCTTTGGCTCAGCCTTCCATATGGCTGGAGCTGGCTGGAAGCAGATGGAACGAGGGCTGGGCATTAACCTGAGGTTAAGCTGCTTAAGTGGTGATGTGTCTGGAGGTAGCAGTCTTCTGAACATAGGAAGAGGGTCTGGAACCACTGGGGGTAGAACCTGTGCTTAGAAGGCAGCTGGTTTCAACCTCTTATTCCTCATATACCCTATGGAAATATTTCCTCTGTACAGCTGTATCACTTAACTCTGATTTCCATTGCTGTGCAGAGAGCAAGCCCCCAAAGAAACCTTTCCTGCTTCTGCATCGTGGGCAATCAACAAAGTTTGATGTCATTTTCAAACCCACCCTGGCTCAACATCTGGAAGGGAAGATTCGTGTGTTAGTGGGGGACGTCTACTCTAACAAGACCCTAATAGAGCTGGTGGGTGAAGGCCACAAGGATGAATTCACCCTCGATGGACTAGAGGAAGACAAAAAGGAGAGGAATGCTAAGAGCAGTCTGAAGAAAGACATCATTGATGGTAAGAGAGGAGAGGCTGCCAAGGTGGAGCAAGGAAGAGGAAAATGTCCGATCATGTGCCTCCTCTCTCTAGCCAGGCCTGGGCTGTCACCCACTGGACTTGGTGGCCTGTAGGCGTGGCAGCCGTGCATGCAGAGCAGTGTGTGCTGTGCTGCATGTCACTGGCTTAGGGATGTGTCAGGGTGTTTCCCTAAAAGTGGTAGGATGGGGAACTGCCTGGAGAGCTCCCTCCCAGAGGGAGGAAGGCTTGGAGCAAGGAAGCACTGAACGTACAGGTGTCTGTGCACAAGAGGGGGGCGGGTGGACCTCTCCGCATGCTGAAATCCCTTGCTCTCCTCCTTAACAGCTGTCAGAGTGAATCACATCCAGTTTGGGGACTGTCCTGTCGGGAAGCCCTGCCGCAGGACCTTCACCATCACCAACCGCACCCGTAGGAAGGTCATGCGCTTTGAGTGGGAGGCAGACTCCCCATTCCAGTTCTCCCCCAAGGTGAGCGTGGACTGCTCTGCCCTTCCCCATTGCTCAAGCCCTGCCCTGGTGTTCCCAGGAGCTGGCAGGGAGTCCTCGGATACCAGTGACAGCCCATTCCAGTGCCACGTAGGAGATGCAATCCCTGGCTTGGCTGGGCCAAGGCTGCCAGCCTTGCAGAAAAGGCTCCATGTTATGGGAGGTGGCACCTTCTGTTCATACTTTCGTCTATCAAACTTCACATAAATCCATACTGAGGTGCAGCTTCCTGGCACAGCTGCTCACCACATCAATCCCTTTTGCTGTCAGTCCCGCCCTTGACAGTGCTTCCAGTTTGGTCTTGACTCCCTGATTCTCCCTAGGTGGGTCACCTCCATCCTGGCTGTGCCAAGGGCATCACAGTGACCTTGAAATCAGATGTCCCAGCCACCTTCAGGAGGCACCCTGTGAAATGTAAGGTAACCAAGATCAACTTTGAGCTGCCACGAAGGAAGGTTCCGGACTGGGATGACAGAATGTGCATTGTCACATGGGAGGATACCAGCAGGAAAGACCCAGCAGCCAACTGGCCTCAAAAAGAGAAGGTAAGAAGCAAAAGAGCAAAAAAAGCCAACCCAGCTTTCACAAAAACAACCACCATAACACCATCACTGGGTGAGCAGCTCCTCTTTCCTCTGGGTGTTGGACAGCCATGAGGTTCACCAGCAGTGCATTCTAGGGGAGAGGTGGATGCATAGTGACCAGATACACTCACACAAGAGGGGGAAGCCTTTTGACAAGAGACCTTTAGCCACACACAAAGTATCAGTATGTGCCACAAGCACAAGTGTTGCAGCCCGTGTTGAATGGAAGACAATGATTTTATGGTGTTAGAAATCTCTTCATCTGATTTGGTGCCTTTTCACCAACAAGGAGTTAAGACTGCTGCATGCACTCTGTCTCTTCTTTTGAAGTTGAGAGAAATACAAACACTCTTCTGCATATGCTGGAGAACTCCAGGTTCTGTCTGCATGGATTCTGCATGTCATGCAGAGATTTTGGTTGTGGTCTCTGTACTGTGTGGGATATCTCATCATGGAGCAGCCGAGGCACTGTATGACAGTATGGAGGAGTCTCGAGAAGGATCATCTCCGGAGACTCTTGCTTTTACTGTCATTATTGCCAAACACGCTCATCTTGGGTGAAGGTTCTTTCTGAGTTTCTGGACCATTTTAAGGCCACTAAACCATCCTTTTTTCTATCAGAACATCTGCAGTTGCAGACTTTCCTAGTGAGATCTTTCACATCCCAAAGTGCCCATCCCCAGCTCCCAGCAGTGTGGCTGTTGCTCCACACATGACATCTGGAGAGCACTCTCTCCTAAGACAAGAAGAAAAAGGTGCTTTCTAGAACTCTTCAGTCTTGGGGTTCTCCATCCACGGATCTCCAGCAGGGGAACTTAACCCTAATTTTAAGAGCTGCTGGATTTATAGGGGACCAGGAAAAAAGTCAGTCCCTCTACAAGGTTGAAGTACAGGGACTGGAACACAGCTATAGTCTCCACGGGTATATTAACAGCTGTGGTAGTGACTGCTTTGATCAGTGGGCGGAAACAACTACTGTAGCAGAACAGTCCCAATTTTGTCACCTTTCCAGGCAAGTAAAAGTGAAAGGTCCTTTCTAGTCCCTCTATGAGGCTGATCTTGGAGGCCAAAGATTCCCTTCTCACTTTCTGGGCTCTGCTCAGTGATTCTTCCCTCCTCTGTTTGCAGATGGTCGAGACAGTCCCGGAACCGGCTCACACTGTGGTGGAGGACAGCAGCCAAGAGGCCGAGGTGTACCTCAGTGCCCTTGTTGCCTACACCCAGTTCAAACTGAACACGATCGTGGTTCAGCTCAAGGATACCTTGCCCTTCCGGACAAGGACAGCCACGTGAGTGCTGGAGGCCAGGCAGGGCCCTGAGAGGAGGAGCTGCCTTTGCCCAGGGCTGACCCAGTGCCTGCTTCCCAGAACTCTACCCCAGCCTAAACCAGCACAGGCCCATTTACGTGCATGCAAAGCCAAGCAGGAGATGGTGGTCAGGAGAGGTTCAGTGCTGCCATGCCTTTCTGCTGAGAACAACCACGGGTTTGCCTTCACTGCATGTCACCTGTCCTTATCTGCTCAAGACTAAGTTTGCAGTCAAACCAAGACCTAAAGTCTAGAGTAAGCCCCTTAGCTTCAATGTCCTGGGCACCGTGTTGGCCCTATCCTCTTAAACTTCCAGACTTTGAAATACTTTTTTGGGCCACTCAGGGCAGCAGTCTGAGCATGGCAGGGTTGCCTGGGGAAGAAGATGCTCTTCAGCGGAAAGTGGTACCAGGAGTCCATCAGACCATGTTACTGTACTATTTGCTTTATATTTATTGGACGTTTTGTTTTTATTCCTCCTTCTTGCTTTTCAGTTTCAGGATGCACAACACAGGGAAGGTAGCCCTGGAATACTCCTGGGCGGAAGCTGCAGATAGTGAAGCAGTGACGAAGCGATACCCAACCCTTCTGATGCGTAAGGGCATTTCACTTAGTAGCTGAGGGCCTGGGGAGAAGACCCTGCCACTGCACCCCAAAACATGAATTGCTTTTTCATCCTTGTCCACATGTCCACTTTCATCAGCATCTGCCCAGCTGAGGAGTTTTCTCCTTGCCCTCCTCTGCCTTTCAGCCCCTTCTGTTCCTGCTCTTCCGCTTCTGCTCTGCAAAGGAGCTGAGCCAGGCTCTGGGGAGACCCACATGCTGGGTCAGCACTGGGAAGGGAGACATCAGGTCATCTCTTTGAGAAGTCTAAGACTGGGAAAAACAATGGTGTAACGAGTGAGCTGCCCTGCAGCCACTGTCTGTGTGCATTTCCCCACTCCAGGGCAAATGCAGTCACTGTCTAAAACCAACCCTCCTGCTTTGGCAGGGGAATGCGTGCTGCAGGCAGAGACCCTGCTCCCAGACACTATTTCCTGCTGAAAGTACTTGGCCAGAGATGCTCCAAGTGCATCTCAGCTCTCTTCCACCCACCTGCAGCAGGAGGCAGAGTTGCTGGGAACATAGGATTTTGTCTTTGAAAGATGTCCTCTTCCTCTCTGCAGGAAAGTTCCTCTCCTCTGCTACTCTAAAGCGTCGCAGAAAGCTGCTGCGTCGTTTCTGGTGGCAGCAGGAGCATCCTTTTGAGATACATCCTTCTGAGCTGCGGCGGCTGCGGCAGCAGCAGCGGCTTGCCAAGCAGCAGCAGGATGCTAAGCAGAAGCAGGATGCTGAGCAGCAGAAGGATGCTGAGCAGCAGAAGGATGCTGAGCAGCAGAAGGATTCTGAGCAGCAGCAGGATGCTGAGCAGCAGCAGGAATCCAAGAAGCCGCAGCCGGCTTTCCACTGGCTGCTGCAGGAGTTCAAGTGGCTGCAGCAGGATTCCCAGCAGCAGCAGCAGGATTCCGACGAGGAGGAGGAGGAGGAGTGGCAGGACCCGGGTTTTGACTGGAAGCAGCTGAATATCGACTGGGACCAGATGGAGATTGACTGGGAGAAGGTGGCTTTCAAGAAGCGGCAGAAGCCTTCTGAGCAGGAGGAGCAGCAGCCTTCTGAGGAGGAGGAGCAGCAGCCTTCTGAGGAGGAGCAGCTGGATTCCGAGAAGAAGCATTCCAAGAAGCAGCGCCGCTCCAAGGAACAGCAGCAGCAGCCTTCTGAGCAGCAGCAGCAGTCCGAGCAGCAGCAGTCCGAGCAGCAGCAGTCTGAGCAGCAGCAGGAGCAGCCCGAGCAGCAGCAGGAGCAGTCTGAGCAGCAGCANCAGCAGTCCGAGCAGCAGCAGTCTGAGCAGCAGCAGGAGCAGTCTGAGCAGCAGGACCGTTCCAAGAAGCCACGCCACTCGAAGCAAAGGCGCCTCTCTTGGCAGCGTGTCGGTTCCTCCCTGGAAATCTTCCCAGATGTCATCCATGACCTGCCGCTCTTCTCCATCAACCCCTACCACGGCATCATCGCTCCTGGCCAGAAGCAGACCTTTCACGTGCTGTTCTCCCCGAAGTGCGCGGGGAAGTTTAAGACCGTCATGCTGTGCAGGTGGGAAACGTCTGGGCACTTGCCAACTCATGCTACTGATGGGTATCACTGAATCACAGGGTGGGACAGGTTGGAAAGGGCCACAGTAGGTCATGTGGTCTCACTTCCCTGCTCAAGCAAGGTCATCCCAGAGCACATGGCACAGGGTTGTGTCCAGAGGGCTCAGGAATAATGCCAGTGAGGAACACTTCACACCCTCTCTGGGCAACCTGTCACCTGCACAGGAAAGAAGTTCTTCCTCGGGTTCAGGTGAAATTTCCTGTTCAGGCTCTGCCCATTGCCTCTTGTCCTATTGCTGGGCACCACCAAGCACAGCCTGGTTCATCCCCTAACACCCTCTCTTCAGTCCCTCTGACTGGGATGGAGGGGTGAGCCTGGAGACAGGCAGCCCCAGAGAGGCAGCAGAAACACCCAACATACAGGAGCACAGAAAAATCATCACCTGGCCTTGGTAGAAGCAAGTAGGGAGACACTGGGAAAAGACACTGTATGAAACGTTAAGCTCTTGGAGGGTTGCAAAATCTGGACCTAGAGATCCAGAATGGCTGTCAAGGGACCAGCCAGTCCCTAGCTCTACTTCCTTTTGGGACAAGCAAGGCCTGTTTCTCTACACGGAACCCCGTGTGCTGCAGTTGGTCCCCAGGCACTTAACTGGTCATGTTCCTGCCCTTGCACCTCTGCAGCCTCCGTGCAGCAAGTGCAGTTGTTTAATTTGCTGCTCGCTGCTTGCACAGAGAGAGGATGCAACACTGCGTGCTCTGCAAGGAGACAGAAAAGTGGCTGGCTGGAAGTGTTCGTCTGGCTAATACCAGTCCCTTTCTTCCTAGGATTCCTAACCTGGAGCCGACTCAGAAGAAGGTGCGGGTGATTGTGAAAGGCAGAGCCCGGGAGTGGAAGAGTCTTGGTAAACCGAAACGCTCTGCATTACGGCAGAGAGAGACAGGCCAGGGACCCAAGAAGCAGGTGCACTGGAAACCAACACCTGAGTGACAGCATTCGTGTCAGCTGGAGCCTCGGCAGGAGCCAGCAACACCATGTCTTCTGCCCACCCTTCACCAGAGACCTCTGCAGCTACCCTTCCAAGCTCCAGTGAACACCTCCACCTTACCTTTTAAGGACCTAATTAGTTAATTGTTAATTAATTGTTAATTAATTGTTAATTACCTGTTAATTAATTGTTAATTTAAAATTGTTAATAAATCATTCATAAATTGTTAATTGTCAGCTTGTTTTGGTTTGAAAGACAGGTGTCTGCGGGACCTCCCTGGAATGGAGAATGTGACCCCCTTCCCTCCAAATTATTATAACAACTTTGAAATTAAGGGGCTTTCACACCCAGCCCCCTTTTCCCCAGCCCCACGATATCTCTGCCCCTCCAAGAGAAACCCCCCAGCTAAGAGAGTAGCCAGCCACACCCTTCCCGTGGCCACTTCTTTTGTCTCTCTTAAGTAATGGTCATTATGGTTTCTTGGCAACAGATGGGACAAAATTCCATGAGAGAAAGAAACTAAAGGAAAAATCCTAAACCCCAACACAGCTATTTGTTAAAGAATTGTTAAGTAATTGTTAAATAACTTGTGNCCCTGGAATGGAGAATGTGACCCCCTTCCCTCCAAATTATTATAACAACTTTGAAATTAAGGGGCTTTCACACCCAGCCCCCTTTTCCCCAGCCCCACGATATCTCTGCCCCTCCAAGAGAAACCCCCCAGCTAAGAGAGTAGCCAGCCACACCCTTCCCGTGGCCACTTCTTTTGTCTCTCTTAAGTAATGGTCATTATGGTTTCTTGGCAACAGATGGGACAAAATTCCATGAGAGAAAGAAACTAAAGGAAAAATCCTAAACCCCAACACAGCTATTTGTTAAAGAATTGTTAAGTAATTGTTAAATAAATTGTGCCTCAACCCGCGAAGTTTTCTCACTTTTACTCCTCCAGTTCCTTCCTGCATTCCACGGTGGGGCGGTGAGCAGGTGTCTGTGTGGTGCTTGGTTGTCAGCAGGGGCTCAGCCATCTCCAGGAAAGCAGGAGTGATCGGACATTGCCCCCTTCCTCCCCCGGGCCGCTTGCTCTCTCAGGAATTCCCTTCGGGCCTTGGCCGTTGTGTACTGAGCGGGTGGTGAAGCGCCCCTTGGTCTCACCCAAGCGACTCCGCGCTAACGTGGGGGCAGCCCTGACTGTACCAGGAACTCCAGTTGCTTGGCTAAAGGCTCCAGTGAAGGAGGAGAGTGGGAATAATCAGTCAAGCCCGGACAGCGTTAGAGCATTCTCTACCTGAACTGAGGCCAGAGGGGAGCAGTACAATTATCGCAGTAATTTTTCCAGTTCAGCTCTGTGTGAGACTGGAACATTCACTCTCCATTGCTCCATTTCCAAAGTCCTTCCCAACAACAGCCATTTGCCCCATTGCTTAGCTGGGCAAGACAGGGAAAGGTTCTTCCCCCAGAGGGTGCTGGACACTGCCCAGGCTCCCCAGGCAATGGTCATGGCCCCAAGGCTGCCAGAGCTCCACGAGCATTTGGACAATGCTCTCAGGCACGGGGTGGGATTGTTGAGGTGTATGTGCAGGGCCTGGAGTTGGACTCGATCCTCGTGCATCCCTGCCAGCTCAGCATCTTCTGTGACTGTGTGAAGGAATTCTTCCCTGTACGGGTGGTAAGACACTGAAACAGGTTGCCCAAGAGGCTGTGGAGGCTCCAAGCCTGGGAGGGCTCAAGGATAGATTGGATAAGGCCTTGAGCAACCTGGTCTGGTGGAAGATGGTGTCCCTGCCCACGCCACTGTGAGAGATGAGGTGATATTCTGCTGAAGCCAAAAGGTTATTAAGTGAAAGAATGAAAGTTATTGGTTCTGTGTGGTGGCGTTTGTGGTTCGGATTTGTTCTGGTTGGTTTGTTGGGTGTTGCTGTGAGCTGGGAGAGGGGCAGGGTTGAAGACCTGACCAAAAGGAAGTAGGATGAGAGAGGAGGGGACACGAAAGTTGGCGGTCGGGAGAGAATGTAAGTTCCCGAGTACCCATCCAATGGGAAAGGGGACAGGGACCGCCCCG